>OX375870.1:77582810-77807372 GCA_947359475.1 Heligmosomoides polygyrus bakeri
AAAAGCGTAGTTTGGTAACCCCACTCGGTAAACATCGAGTGGATGTCCATCACGGAGACGATTTTAATATTAAATGCACTGTGTTGCTTCGTGAAAGTGAGATCGGTCCCAGAAAGGCCCTAGAGGCCTTCTGGATCCGCGAACGTAATCCAACAATGAATAACCGAAGTGAGTGCATTTCGATCACCAGTGAGTTTTTGCCGTTTATCCCGCTGTGCGAGCTATGAGACCGTGCAATCTATACACTTAACATCAGTATGGATCCGCAGTTTGGTAGGTCTCAGTTGCTCAATGGTGATAGCGTAGCTGAGCACTCCCTCAGTACTTGTGGAACAACGGTGAGTTCGGCTTGCTTCAGTAGGATTTCGCTTGACACTCGTAGGAAATATTGAAACTGACAGAGCTGGAGAAGGGAGTTTTTGCCGAAATGAGTGCCTGGTCTTAGGTTTCGAACTTCTTTCAGGCCTTTGAAAACGACGAAGTTGTCGAAACGTCGGCCGAATAAAGTTGTTCCACTATAACAAACCTGCGTGGCACAGAAGCATTAAGGACTATTCTCGCAATATGCCCAGGTTTTTATGAAAACCGAACATGGAGGAACTTAAAGAGTTTATTCGCCCAAGGACAATCAAGTCACAGAGGTCTAGGAGACAGAAATGGAACGAGAACGAACGGAAGTGGCACAACCCTAACTAACCTTAAGGTAGCAGCCGAGAGGCTGTTACGCTCGGCTGGGGGCATATTGGGCGAACGAGACTCCCTCCCTTCTCGTTACCTGTTGAAGGACCCTCTCTCTATCACTATCTGGCGCCAGACCGCAAATATCAGTAAATGGGGAGAGCTCCTGAGTTACGATCACGCGTTCCTCTCTTCTATTCATTGCGGGGTTCCTTGAGGCCAA
This sequence comes from Heligmosomoides polygyrus bakeri, assembly GCA_947359475.1. Classification (NCBI taxonomy): domain Eukaryota; kingdom Metazoa; phylum Nematoda; class Chromadorea; order Rhabditida; family Heligmosomidae; genus Heligmosomoides; species Heligmosomoides polygyrus. The sequence continues at coordinate 77,583,712 of OX375870.1, forward strand.
TTCCACAGCGCTTCAAGAGTCTTGCGATACTGTGTGTGATGTCGACCTCGCACGCAAGGACTGTCACCGCTACCCCAAAACATTGCGCCAGCATGACGGTTCGGACATGATTTCCGTCAGTATTGCTCAACAGGTCACGTGCTATCTCTCATCCTGGTGGAGAAGACAAGGTTGAATGAGCTCGCAAGACGAGACGCCCTTCAAGATAATAGAGTAATCGTGTTGTGATTTATTGCCTCATCAGGTTTCGGCAATTTCGGCAACGGTTTTTGCCGTCAGAAAATAGCAAAGGAGCTATTTTCTGACCGGAAAAATAACATGCATGGGTACAGATTTTTTGGGTTCACGTAGACTCCATAGATTTTGTTACGCGGTGTGTTCAGGACGGCTAAGAATGTGGCGCTTACGAGGCTTCTTACATCAACCAATCTAGAGAAAGAATACATTTTGGGATTACAATTGGTATTACATAGTCGGCCAATGTGTGGCCACACTAACCCGTAAGAGAAGAACAGGTCGGTCCAGTCAGATTCTGGAACAGACATCGGCAGCAGGAGCAACACAGGCGTGATCAGCAAGAACTCTGGATGGCTGCAAGGTCGTCCCATGCAGGCCTACATAGTTGACCATTACCAGAAATGTTAAAGTCGGAAGAGATGCCCGTTGTCGCTGGCTCCCGATGCCAAGTTCTGGTTCGGATTTTCTGTCCAGGACAACAACGCCTTCCATCCCTCCGGGGTCGGTGAATGGTACCAGACCAGACTCATCGGCTGGGCAACCACAAGTCATGGTCAAATACTCATTCAAATCACCTCCACGATATCGCGTAGAAGTAATATGCGTGGCGCATGACAAAAGGGATTGAGCAACGCGAAGTTTATCCTTTTTAATCCTTTACCTACGAGAATATTACAGAACTGAGATGCAGAGTGTCTTGACAACTAGATATAAACTACTTGAAAACTCATAAAAATTCTTATTTTACAGCTACAGCCAAGTTCCCTAATTTATTATATAAAGGAAAAAAAAGCGAAATAATTTCAGGTTTGACGTATAGAGAATGCGCCATGCAATCTCACCATGGAGCGTGTATTGATTAGCCTATACACATACATACATAGCCAGTGATTTACGAGTGTAAAATCGATAAATAGTTGAGCATGACTTTTGGACAACTCATTCTTAATCATGTGTGGAAGCATCTTTTAGTAGTCGATGATAATGAGACCATTACGCAATAGAACCAGAAAGAGGAGGTTGAATTCAACCTTACCGCGTTGTCATGTCGCCTTCTGTATCGTTCCATAGTTGTCCACTCTCCGTAAACCTATCATCATACTCGTGTGTCCGTGATAAAATGCGTAACAATGGTCTCAAGCGACTGTCTACCTGAAAAGAAAGCGTCCTGGTGTTTATGCTCCAGCTGAAGCAGTTATGGAACGGGAAAGTTATGAAATAAAAAGACTCGTTGTAATTACTCGTCGTGCCATATCGGTCGAAGAGGGCTGCTAATGTTTCAAACAAAATCTGATTTTGTACTTCTATATAGTGATGAGGGCGCGTGTAGCGCAGTCGAAGGAGGCGTCGGCTGTCGCGTGCACCCGATACCAGGTTCCTGGTTCGGATTTCCCGCCCAGGCCAACCAAGCCTTCATCCCTCCGGGGGTCGGTGATTGGTACCAAGACTTGTTTGGGAAGGAATGAGCGCTGACTTGTTCATTGGCTGGCCACCGCAAGTCATTGTGTGGCCAAATACACATTCAAGTCGCTCAACGACATTCCGTAGAAGTAGAATGCGTGGCGCATTCCAAAAGGGATTGAGCAACGCCGTAGTTTATCCTTATCCTTTATATAGTGATGTATTGAAGAATGGAAATACATATCTCCAGCGTTATATACAGTAGGCATCGTGATTAGAAGTGTGCCTCAATCCGTGGTTTTATTGTACCTCATTTGAGGAACCAAAAAATGTTGCAGTTATCACATAATGTTTCTTGTCCAAAAACATTAGGATCGAAATTTTTAGCGTTCGTTTTTCTAAACAATCAGAATCCCTCATAAAATAAACATCAATGGCTTTCTTGCCGCATCAAAATTTCACATTAACAAAGCCAATTTTTCTGTTCATTAAGAGTGTTGTACCCTTGGAAAAAGAATAATCCAACAATTTATAGGAACTTAAAAGAGATTTAAATAATTCCACGTACGTTTTATCTAGGTGCACTGTTGACGAAAGTATTCGTCGAATTGAATACCTTATCGTCAAACGTTTTTAATGGGTGATTGTTCAGGACCTTGATGGCCGACTACAACTTGTCCGTGTGTACATGCCCATATTAAAATGACCGCTTATTTTGTCGAAAGTGATCCATCTCGATGCACTTCAACTAGATAAGCTCCCCCCCCCCCCCCACTGGCTTCACTAGAATGATGGTCGACCTTAATGAATTCTACTGTGGCATGCTTCATGCATTCCACTTCTGCTGGATGTTGAAGAGCTAACTTTGAATGTGACTTTGGCCTTTACAATGACTGGAGATGGTGGGTCTGGGGACAAGTCAGTGTTTTCTCTTTCGTGGACAAGTCTGGTTCCAATTCGCTGTAAAGTTTGAAACAGTCAGCTCTTCTAATAGCTCTTTGAAATCTAAATTTCTTAAAATGACGTTTACTGTAAGTTTCAAACATGGATTTTAAGCAGTTTTTCTTCACGGCTGAGGAAGTCGTTAGAACTGTGAAATCACATACAAACCGGAATTTGATGTCGTCGTGAGGGAAAAGCTAAGCAAATAGAGTTAAGGTTAAAACTATACAATAGCAGCTGCAATCAGTTCTCCAGCAGGAAACAGAATGAATAAAGTGCTGTAATATTAGTATATTACATTATTATTCATTATTAGTAGGCTAATATATTTTCTATTTGGGATTTCTTTTTAGAACTTAGAAGGCACCGATTCTACAGAAAAGTTGTTTAACACGGAAAATGAGATTTTCTTCAGAATTCTGTTTAGCCATGAATTGTGAAAGTCTATGAACTCTCGCTAGTCTTTAAAGGAATGAAACTAAATAAGGCAGCGGCGAACCGTTATCTGGCACACAGAGCTGTCAGAATTTCAGAGTGATTTCAAAATGTTCGCATATTTCAACGATAGTTAGGCAAAAAAGTGTGTAGATTTTGAAGAAAAAATTGCTTTGACGCTTCACCGCTTGGCTTCTCTCGTCACAGGTTCCCTTCTTCACAGCGTACAAAAAATGGATAAAAAACGTTTATAGAGAGGTTTCTATGCAGAACCTCACACGTTAGCGAGGTTGGTCAGGTGATTCCTTTAAGTAATGCAGTTGTCATTTGAAATTTAGGTGTATTCCTGCCTAGAGGCATCTAGTTCACCATGATTCAATGCGTCAAAGATAGGCTACGATTCTGAGAGCAACTTCATTCTCCCTGGCTATGGATCGCAGCCCTCCGAATGGAGTTTCACGCTAGCATCAAAGAACAGATGGGGTTCCGTGAGACCCACTTGTCAGCTAAATGACTATTTCAGGTTTCCAGGGATGGTGGTCGATTGTTTTTTGTCTGTATCTCAACCTCCTTTATATTATAAATCCGTGATAAACGTTGAAGAATCAGTTTCGAACAGGTCTCTGAGGACCTCATCATTCATCGCCACAGAACGACTAGGCGTTGGCTCATCTTCCAAACAGCCCTAGTCTGGCTTCGAGCAAAATACGCCTTCTTCGTAGCGATTTCAACAAATCTCCTCTCTCGACTCCAAATCAATAAAGGGAATGTACCAAATGCCATATTAGAACACGCAAAACGGCACTTTAATTCCATCAGAAGTGGACAGGTATTTCTTATTGAAAAGATACCCTCCTTGCACGATATCTTAAATAATTAGCTCGGCTTATTGAATATTGAAAAGTATCCAGATCGGACGGGATCTCGGGACAGAAATTTAAATATTGATTTCGCGCAGCAAACATGATATCTGAGGCGGACCATAGAACCGCTGGCATACAACTGAGTCGTGCCTCCTGAATCGAAGCTTGTGCTGTTAGTGTCTTCCAAACCAACTCTAATCCCAGTATGAATGAGATCTTTTTTCTGTCCTGATCTTAAATTCAAAAGAGTTACAGACAAAGCGGCTACGTATCAGAACAGCAGTGACCACAGCTTTTTTAGGTTAACCAACAACACCGCCGATAGCGTAGTACCATAGGTGGTGGCGATATTTGTCGGGTGCGCCGTAGCGCAGTCAAACGAGGCGGTGGCTGACTTGTGTGCCCCGAATCGATGTGCTTGGTTCGGGACCCGCACAGGCCAACGAAGCCTTCCATCTCTCGGGGGTATGTTGGCGAATTGATACCAGTCGTTGCCGGGAAGAGTGAAAAACCGACTTGTCCATCGGCTGAGCACCGCCAACGATTGTATTGTCCGAAGCAGCTCTCAATGTTCTCCGCAATATCTAGTGGGAATAGAATGCATGGCGAATCCTATGCACGGATTTCTTAACTACGTCATTTACCCTTTATTCATTAACATGAGTAATGTTTCGAATTTGATGCTTAAGATAGTGCACAATATAAGTTTCTAAACAGCCCTTCGCCGAAGTCACATAATGGATAAGAAGAGGAGTGTAGGTTCGACAACATACAACGAAGTGTTTCGATTTGCACAATTTCCTCCTACACTTGATGGCTGCAGGTGGCGATCAGTGGCCGTCACCCTTGGTATTTATTCAGTGGAATATGGGGCATCTAGCGGTGATTTCAGTGAACTTGAGAAATGCTAAGGGCTTCATTACCCTCTAATCCCGCTTGCAATCCAGTACCATTTACTACTACTTACTTAGAGCGAAGATTAATGGGGGTACTTTACCAATATTCATTAGTGAAGGATCACCATTAGTCTTTTTTCAGTAGCCTGAGTTGCAATTAAGAGCGTGAGGTGTGGTGGCTCAGCCACTGGGGCATACTACTTTCCATCAACTTCCGCAAGTCGGAGGACACCCGATAGCCATCATTTGCGCGCCACTCATGATATCCAATCTTCAAAATTAGCCGATTTTCTACGACTAAGGAAGGCGACGGACGTACACTTTCCACTCGCAAAGGGCGGCAAGAACGACAACCGTTTACAAAGGGTTTTAAAAGGATATCGCGGATGTTTCGTACGGTCAAACAGCGCCGGTGGCGTAATGCGAACATCGCCGCCCGGAAAGCAGAAGATGCGGGTTCGAGTCCCGCCTGGCGCAAGAGTTTTGATCGCAACAAAACACCCTGTAACAACGTTTACAAAGGTGTTCCTGCTTTAGGATGAAATTTACTTGAGCTTGGTTCTACAAAATTAAGGCAGTCAGTGATATAGGAACAACTCCAACGCCAGGAATGCTTGTATTGTGTTGTAAGAACAGTTCTTACAGTTTTTATGCTTATTAAAAACTATAACTTGATTGAGAAAGCGCGTTTTCAACCATCATACATTGCCTCATCTCTGAAAACGTGGGACATACATAGAATTGAACGTCTTGTGATTTTTACTGCTAGAGGTCATGAGAAACGGATTCATTACCAGGTTTTTCGATAACATGTATTGATTTTAAGGATGCATGCTGACACTCAAAAAATGGCACTCGTCTTGGCACTAGAATGTGGGCTAAATGGGGTGTAATGTCACAGCTGACCAATCAGGCCGCATTTAACGGACACGTCACTCAAAGGGAGGTGGATGTGCACTCGGTGCCCTGATTAGCTGCTGCGTATTTGGCCGGTGCCCTAATTGGTTGTCATTTGTGAGGCGCCAGGCAGGCCTAATTAGGATAGGAGCAGTCTATCCCTTTTAGGATGCGCCACACATGCTACTTCTACGGGATAACGTGGAGGGCATTTGAATGCGCATTTTGCCTATACAGCGACTTCCGATTGGCAGACGATAAATACGTCACTATTTTTATTCGTCTCAGACAAGCGTGGTAAATCTGACCATTGGATGGAACAGTTAGTTGGCCTAGGCGAGATCCGAAACAAATACCTGAATTGGGGATGCACACAACGGCCTGTCCCTTCCCCCCCCCCCCCCTCCCACTTCACTACATATTACATGACACCCCTGTTGAAGAGACACATTCAAAGTGCGCTGTGCAACAAAAACGACTTCGGCATCTGCGCCACAGAGTCGCTGTTTTCATTGATGAAATGCTTTGCATAACCGAAAAAAATTCCAGCGGTCAAACTGATGGATATCATTACATAACACTTGCTGACGTTCAAAAGCAAGTAAAGAAGACTTTTGGCAGTGCTCGAAGATTTAGAGCTTGAGATGTCGTAATGTAGAACGTCATGCATCTACCAATCTTCGTGAAAAACTATAAAGTGAAAATAAGTTCAACGGAGGATGAAAAGGGAGTTTGTGCTGAAAACACTAAAAACTAAGGTAGAAAACCTAACTAACTAATCCTATCATAGTGGGGGAGGGCACTTCATCATGTCTCTTTAATAACGACGGTGAAATTATGATAAAACTATTCTACAAGGCAGCACCCTGATCCATCCAACGAGAGGATAATTCTCTGGAGTTCCTTAGTTGAAGAGGCCGTCCTATTTGTGTTTGTTTCGCTTTCCTAGCGGTGTCCTCTCCGACTAGGATAGATCGGAAAACCGTTGCCTTTCCAAAATGCTGGTTTACCAGCTTCCATGCTAAAGACATTAATATGGTGCCGAAATACTCTGTGTTGTCCTATTAGGTGTGTAGTGTTCTTGCAATGGACTTTAATTAAACCGAGCAAAATCCGAACAAAAATTACGTACGCTATGCTCAAATAAAGCGGTAAACACTTGCCTTCCTTTTTGTTGACTCCTCAAAGCTTCAAAATTCTTCTGGGTAAGGTGTTACAAAGATATTTCAATACTCCTGAGCAAGAGGGGACACGAACCCGCACTCTGCTCTCCTTGCGGGATATTTACACCGTTTCACTACAGACGCTGTACGATCCAACCCAACATCGCCGATATCTTCATGCTGACCCACTACCATTCAGTCGCGGTATTGGTATGAATCTGGTAGCCTCCCTTGATACGAACATTCCCCACTTTTCAAGCCTAGAGCGGCAGTTATAGAGGTTGCATGCCGTAATCGAGAGGCTCTTCTGTTGCGATTGAAACACCTTCCCTAGCCGAAAGTTGAACCCAAGCATTTGTCTGCCGCCGCATTTCTCACACAGCTGAATGAACTACCGGTGAAGATAGCACAGCGAATAACTTGGAAGAAGGCAGTTCATGAAGAAGATCCATGGCTTAAGCGCAGCACGGGAGCGAACTATTTCATGAGTCACTTTTGACACCTTTGGGAGCTCACAAACCACCTGACGACCTCGGAGGTTTCCTATATATGTGAGTGCTGTGCCAAACGATAGTTGCTATAAGGTCGATTCGGCCCGACGTTTCGACCCGTTCCTCGTTTTCAGAGGTTCATGGACTCAGGCGTGTGATCTACCCGTCCACATGCGCCTCCTCATACCCGCCTTTCAAACATCGCAGTAGACGTGGAGCCAAAAGCCTGATAGATTTAGAAGCAATTGTGGTTTTTAGGTCTCGTATTATACTCTACCAGACGTTCAACGGCCTGCTGGCTGCCAAACGTCTGGTTGGGGCTTCGCCCCAAACCGTCTTGTTCTCCTCTTTAAACCTTCTCTGATTCATTACAGTAAAAAACTGGTTTTGCTATATAGAATGGTATAGCGGAATAGGGCAAAACAGGTCCATCACCTTCACTGGACCACCCTTAACTGATCCCTTATCACTGGTTCCCCTTTATTGTCAGCCCTTTTCCGGTTCACCCTTCACTGGTCCCCCCCCCCCCCCTTCGTCGGTCCCTACTACTGCTCCCATCTTCACTGGACCTCCCCTTACTGGTCCCCTCTTTGCTGGTCATCCTATCCTTCACCGATCCCCATCACTGGTCCCACCCTCACTCGTCCCCCTTTTATTCATCAACCCTTTTCCGGTCCCCCTTCACTGGACCCCTTCCCCCCATTCACCGGTCCCCATTACTGGTACCTTCCTCACCGGTCCCCCTTCACCTGGTTCCCTCTTTCACTGGTTAAGCTTCTATCGGTCCCCCTTCGCTGGACCCCTCCCCTCCTTCACCGGCCCACCCTTCACTGGACCACTCCCCCCCCCCCCCCTCTCCCTTCACCGGTACCCATTACTGGTCCCTTCCTCACCGGTCCCATCTTCACTGGACCCCTCCCCCCTCATTCACCGATCCCCCTTCACTGGACCCCTCTCCCCTCCTTCACCAGTTCCCCCTTCACTGGATCCCCCTCACCGGTCCCCATTGCTGGTCCCACCTTCACTGGTCCCTCCTTTATTGGTCAACCCTTTACCGGTCCCACTTACTGGAACACCATCCTTCACCGGTCTCCCATTCCTAGTCCCACCTTCACTGGTAACACGTCGTCTGAATCCGGAACCCTCGCGCGACATCGGTGACACCTCTTCTGAACCCGGACGCCTGTTGAGCAACGTCGGTGACATATGTTCTCAACTCGAACGTGCTTTGCGCGACATCGTTGACACGCTGTGTGAATCGGGAATCCCTAGCGCGACATCGGTGACACATCGTCTGAATCCAGACAGACCTTTCGCGATGTCGGTGACACCTCTTCTGAATCCAGGCACCTGATGAACGACGTCGGTGACATGTGTTCTCAGGTCGGGCCTGCTTTGCGCGACATCAGTCACACGTCGTCTGAATCCGAACACCCCTTGCGAGACATCGATGACACCTCTTCTCAACCTTAACGTTCTTTGCGCGACATTGGTGACATGTCGTCTGAACATGGACGCCTGTCGACAACTACAACAGTTGAAAACTGGTGACAACTACAACCCCTTCTCCCCCCTCCCCCCCCCCCCCCGTTCCCTATACTCCCTACCAACACACTCCTTCAGCACTTCTGTGCAAACAAACACACCCACAAACACACGCACTCACCCACAGACAAACGACCGTTCTCGCTTATATAGTAGGATTCTAAGTTTTAATGTCATCTTCATCCATTTTTGGAAACTTTTGGAAGGCGACATTATAGGGAAGTTGCAAACTGGACGGCGAAGAAAATACTGAAGTGGAATCGAGGACATGAAGTAATGGGGGCTCCCGGCGAAGCTAGCCAGTATGTCCGTTCCATGGATAGTTTTCATGTGGATTTAAACCAAATAGGTCATCAACGTCACAGCGTTTGAACTTTGACCAGCGAGAAGCTCGTGAGAGATATGAAAGATGGAGAGGAGTCTTCAGCTTTCGTTGACAATGAATTCAGGCCCTTTAAGATTCTTAACATCAAGCGAATCAAAGTTTCCCTCAAATGTGGTGGAAGCTTTGGGAATTTTCGAAATACGGTTGAGCATTGATATGTATCACATTTTTACAATAAATGTCGAAAAATGTTCAAGAATCACGAATCCGTTCCATTAGTTGGCTTATTGTCACTTCTCCATTTTTGAACGTCTCCATATCATTCCGAAATCAGAAACAAAAACAAGGAAGGCACCCAATATTGGTGACGCCGTTGCTCATGGCTAACCTAAGCCTTGAAATGGTCATCAAATCTGCTCTTGAGCATTCCTTATTCTAATATCCATTTATGCGGCGAAGTGATGTTGTATAAAAGAAATAATTATATGCACGACGAAACCATCGCTAGCTCAGAGTGCAAAGAAGAACACCACGAACACAGGGTGATAGGAAAACAAAAGTGACAACTAATAAATTGTGAAGGACTGGGCAGTCAATAAGCCACCGTTAAATGAACATGCTCAGCTTCTGTGGCAACCTATTCTTTTCATTTCCCCTTTCCCGTCACCTGGAGGAACAATACAAAAGCGTGCTTATTTCGACATAATAATCTTTATTTCAGGTTTATATTTCCGCAAAGGAATGCTATATGCAGAATATCTTCTTTAGCATCGTGAAAGTGGTTAACCTGGACTCATGCAAGAGAATTTGACGTTATGCCTGTTTGGCGATGTTGCTTAATTTTTCTAAAATATTGCTGGCCTAGTCATTTACTTTTACGAGAACACGAGTGATAAAGTCTAGTAAATCTTGGAGATTGACCTCCATGAGGCAAAAAGAAGTCAGTACATGATGAACAAGCTTATTTCCGAGGTTGTTAAAGGAACACCGTCCTTCAGTTGGGTTCAAATTGTCAGAAATTAGCAAAATAGGAACGATCTCCGCAGTAGGATAAAACCTGTTGACGCTCAACTAAAATTGGAAATTTAAGTGAGCTTTATTGCAGACGTGACCAAACTAAGAAAAATGAATTTCTTCCTATTTCAAGCAAAAATATTTTTTATTGCAACAGGATATGCTTCAAGTCATTTTCTGTAAGCCTCAAGTGGCTGGCACTGAGATGGCAAGCTGTTGTTTCCTTGCTTAGCGCCTAAAACCAAAACTCTAGCGCCAGGCGGGTCTCGTACCCGCACCTCCACCGGCATTACACCACCGGCGCTGTTTGATCGAACGCAACATCGACACCCCTGGGAACGATCGGCACTCACCCGTATATCGGGATGATCAAACAGCGCCGGTGGTGTAATGGCGTAGAGCATTCCCGTCCCGTCAGCAGGAGGTACGGGTACGAGTCCCGCCTGGCGCTAGAGTTTTGATCGCAACGAAACATCGTTATAACAGAATATGCTTCATTCAATAATGTCTAAGCCATACAGAAACGGCAATCTATCCAGTGTGAAAGAAGGTGGTGAAATAAAGTGACACAAAATTTGACTTATCTATGGGTTGAACCGAATGTATTTCTTTTGAAAAAGGCATGTAATTATTTTACGAACAGAAGACACTACGAGGACAACGATAAGTATGTACTAGGCGAAAATTGGTAATAAGACTCGTGAAAAAGAACACACTGAGCGAGAAACGCATTGTAGTTTAGGTTCTTCACGGTTGTAACTAGAAAGTAGAAAACACGAGTAACACGAGTGAAGATGTATGATCGAGTTAAGCCGCCTTGAGAACTGACCTGACTGGAGTTATAAATTGTTCCTGAACACATTGATGACGATTCGTTGATAATCTTATCATACATAGAATAAATCTTTTGGAGTTTCTCCTGCAAAACACAGATTATGACAATGTTGTTGAGCACAAATTTGTTGTGGCAGTTTCTTATGGTAGCTACAGTCGATTGAAAGTAGCCTTGAAAAACTGTTTGTTCTGGACGTACATAGAAACTGTCTTGGACGTACGTGGAAACATAGTATATGCTAAGCTACGAAGCTGTGGTGAGAGATTCAAGCTCATTGTCAACTTATTGCAAAACCAAAACATGCTTAGAATGATGGAGAATAAATTTAGTGGAAGGAAGTAAAAAAGGATTATATTGCCTCTGAACAGGGAAGACGAACGAACGGCTTTCGCCGCCAAGGCACCTGAAACACCCTGTTGATCGTGGAATTGTTGAACGCTTGTACTACATATATCTATTCGTCATCGTAAGATTTCCGTTGTTTCCTTCGGAGGATCCGAGAAATCTACGTTCCTTTGTTGAGTTATGAATTTGACGACGAAATCGACCCGACGTGCCATTATGCGACCAAAGGTTCTTCTGATTTCCCCTAGAATCCGGTAGTCCAGAGCTCCTGCCCAACACCTGCCATCAAAACAAATTATGTGACCGATGCAAACTATTTCCGACGAGGTGGCCCAAATAGCAACGTGTCCGATGTTCGACGATCGGCTGAGCATGCGTCCCGGAAGCATACTCCCACTTAGGTGCAGCGAGGGCGTTGAGTTCTCGCTTCCAAATTCGATGCTGTTTGAGAAGCGACGGATGCTTCTGAAGAAACAGCGATCCAAAGTGTTCAGAGCAGGGAATGGAGTCGGACCTTCGTTGTCGTTTTCGCGGCTTCTGCGACGCTGTAGGAACTACGCTTCAAGACTATTAGGTTCAAGGTTCTTCCTAGTCCTGTAAGGTTAGCAAGTTTGCTTCTAAAATTTAATAAGGCACCAAAAACAGAATGTATTCTACATCTTCTTTTCCATAGATAGTAATCTCCCCCACGTCGATGAAGAATGGTGGCCTCTTGCACTTCAGGAAACGGCTTTGGAAGAATTTTAGGAGAGCATCGTAGCCCGAATTGACGTTGTAGGTTCCTGGATACCTACCATGCTAACTATACCTTCCATCCTTTCGAGGACGGTGAGGACCTATCTGGAGAACATAAGGATGAAGAAGACTTCTTCATCGGCTCACCACCATAAATCATTGAATAGGCCTAATGCGAATTACCTCACGGTAGAAAGTATGCGAATTAAGTGAAACACTGAAGGATAACGGACGCTGTTACTCAATCCCTAGTAGAAGTAGAATGCGTGGTGAGAACGCACCACGTATTCTACTTCTACATGATGCCATGGAGGCGATTCGAATGCGTATTTGGCCTATACATACATGGACCTGCTGTGACACCCGATCATTATGTCAATGCTCTATTCTTCTTTCTATTCTACTCTAAGGGATGGAAGTCTTGATTGGCCTGGGCAGAAAGTCCGAACCCAGAACCTGGTTCAGGGTGCACGACAGCTGGGACCTTCTCCGTCTGCGCTCTACAGGTCTTCACTTCAGATATCCCTTTGACATAGGAAGCCCGGCGCATCCCACAAACATATTGATTTACATCGACCTTGATAATTTTTTATTTTTTAAAAATATCTCGGAGTGTCTCTTGGAAGCGTCCTGACTAGCAAGATTCTTGTTGAAGGGTTCCATCTAGACAATGTCGGGTTAGTTGATAAAGAGGATAAAAGGAAGCTATGTGGGGACGAGCACTCCGACAGAACTGATGAAGTCCCTACCACGTAGATGGGATTGATGAAGCTGAGCCCTCTCCTAGTCCCTCCTTGTTTGATTCACTACCCCTGGCCCAGTATGCAGCATTTCCTATATAGAATAAAACAGTGATTATAGTGCAAAGCATGAATTCAGCGAAGTTGGGCAAACTCCAGCACATTAAAATAAATCTTCTGACATTTCACTAGAAAGAAAGCTTGGTCTTCGACTGCAATGGTTTCAGAGAGTCACCTAGTACATTGGGAGATCCTGGAACTCTTTCGCTGTTGCCCAGAGCTACCGGTATTATAGGACTCTTTACCGATGAGTCGGAATATTGGATGTCAAGGGATGAGGCTAATGCCCACGGTGTCAGAAGGAGTGGCTTGCTACGGGATCTTCGGGAAACTCGCTGCAAATGTTCTCTTCAAATTTCTTTCCGAACGAAATTAAAACACATTTTCAAGAAACATGAGCAAATATACATACTATGAGTACTCCAAGAGGTCGCCAATGGTGATCTCATCATCTAACACTAGAACAATGAAGAGCCTATCTGTTAGTAGAAATGAATATTTGAACTCATCTTTTCTGTACTTCATCTCTATTTATTGTCGCCGCTCTAACTCGCAAAGATCCATTATCAAAAGGGATTACTAAAAAATACCTCAATGAAGCATAGGGATTTCTGGGCAGAACTGAGCATTATCGGTACAAATGAAACAAAAGAAAAAATGGAAGCGAGGGCTTTTTTATGTCGCAATTTTTACGTTTTACGTTCGCATAACAATTTCTGTACGGATTGAAAAGCACATTGTTTGTGTTACCCAGCAGTAATTCTAACTGTTCTGTATTCTCATTTTTATTTGCTACACCATTTGCGTTTTTTAACTTGCAGTTTTTGAACCGTATTTTTTCTAAATGCTATCGAATTTATTGCTGACCATAGAGGCTTTGCCTACGTCAATAAATACAGTACAGTTTTGAATAACAGTTATAGCACGAGGCATTAAACGAGAAGAAACAGAAGCATAAGATCAGCTTTGCAAAAAGAAAATGCGAATGGAAACACAAAATTTCATGGAAAAAGAAGAACGCTTTCAGGATTCCGTAATTTATAAGCAGTGCCAAGGCTGTCGTAGTGCCTCACACCACTACAACCCGCTGCTAGTGTACCATATTCGGAACTTAAAATATTGGTTGAAAACATGAAAGTAGCAATACAGCAGGAAATAAAGAATTTATAACAACCTTTCGACTTTGCAATTCATGATCCGCTTCGAGCCAAATAAACATTATTGCTCCCATGGCGATGTAGGACAATAGAAGAATATTCAACCCGACATGAGGTAGAAGAATTTTGAGAAGCTGAAAGGTGGCTGATTATTAAATGAATCAGTTAAAGAAAAATGAAACACAAACCTTGAGGGCCTTCTTCCATATCGGTATCCTTGGGGACACATCCTCCTCAAGTATATCATCGCCATCTCTCCGAAGTTCGTCCCATTTCACCCGGCCGATGTTCTCTTAACACACATGCTATAGGATAGCTGGATTATGATCGTTTTATGGGGATAACATGGAAAATACTCCAAAAACTGGGTACATTCGTCACAGCGGAAAAGGAAAAAAGCTCTGTTTTGGTGGTGATTACGAGAACGGCCACAGAATAAAATTTGAGATTTTAGGGAAGTCTAAAACAAATGAAATAAAAATAACATTTGGATTCAATGTTAGAAAAAAGGAATCTTGAATCATACGAGATACCTCGGAATAGTGCGGGTAGGTAGTGCTCCGGTAGGGAGGAGACGAATGCTAAGTCGCTAAAAGGAAGTCGAAGAGTGGGCTTTTGGACGACTTGAAAAATACGACCGACTCCTAAGGAGCCCATCATGCGCTAGCGATTCTCATCGGCGATTATCGTGTTGTGTTCCAAGGGAGGAGTATAGATATGTGGGACTATAATAGGAGGTACTGGTTGGATATGTGCCGAACTGGTGGTTTCCGTCTGAAATTTGAGCCCAACCACCACAGCGCACTTCCATCTCGAAAGCAAGGCTAATCGAGCCCCGTCTTCTACTTTCGCCGCTTCTCGGACTCTTAAAGTCGTTCGCGCGCTTGCTCTCGGCAAACAAGAATTCGTCGTGTCGTCCTCGCTAAGGAAGCATCTGTCGAATATCACCTCTTCCCGCAGCAGCCAGCTTACTGCAGTAGAAAAATTGTAACAACAGGGGTTTCGTTAAACTTCCGACGATTTCCGTCGGCAAAGGTGTTGTTGGACTGAGGTGTGCTGAGGAGAGGAACAATAGGCTTGCGCTTTTACCCTGGCGTTTGCGGAGCAGAACAGTTTACCAGTTTACTATAGAATTGCAGAGGAAATTTCCTAACAGCGGAATTAAAAAGGTCGCTTCACACGACCCGTTCCCAAAGAGTAAGGAAGACCCATGGCTTATCACCAGAAAGTTCGACAAAGCTACGAAACTTTATTTCAATCCCTTCATGGGTTTCAATTATGAGCTAAAGGATTTTTGGAGAAAACGTATTTAATCTTGGAGTGAACAACAATAAATGAGGATGCTATTGTTGTTGGGCATTCGTCACAATCCAATTTCCATTTCTTCCTGAGAAAAGCTAACTTGAAGAAGGCTACCCGATTCCCTTTAAGTGTTTCTCACGCGAATAGAATCGTTGAAAACAACTGGTGAATTAAATTTATTACGCTCATAGTTAATTCAATTCATTCGTTTTATTTCCTAGTTTTTTTTGCTAGTTTTGAGCGTTGTCTTTGTTCCTATTCTGTCTAATAATTATGGTTTAGCAGAGTTGTAATGCACTCTAGTCTTCGAGTTCTTGATTTCCGCAAAAATTTCTTTTGTATCAAATGAGAAAATAAATAAGACAGCTTATTACGGAATCTCTATAGGTTACATTGGAGAATAATATTATGTCACATCTATTGCTGGGCGCGTGGAGCGCAGTCGAAGCAAGTGCCGGCTGTCGCGCGAACACGATACCAGATTTTTGGTTCGGATTTCCCGCCCAGGCCAACCAAGCCTTCCATCCATCCGGGGTCGGTGAATTGGTACCAGACTTGTCTGTGAAGGATACAACACCGACTTGTCCATCTGCTTGCCACCGCAACTTATTGGCTCGCCAAATACGCATTCAAATCATCTCCACCACATCTCTAGAAGTAAAATGCGTGGCGCATAGCAAAAGTGATTGAGTAACAACGTTCTTCATCCCTTATCCTTTAACTCTTGATGCTAACCACAGACATGTATTGATTTTGAACAGAACAAAACGTAACCGAACAGTTTTGATGAAGCTGCTTCGAAAATAAAATTCATCACAAGACAGAAACCCTCTGTTTACAAGCTGAGTATGCAGAAACACTCCGGAAGATCCTCAGCGACTGCTAGTAGAAGCCTTCTACTCATACATTCAGAGTGAAGGTAAAGGTTGGAGCTGTCCGATCGTCTTCGGAAAACGCCACGCATCCCATTTTAGCGCGTTATGTTCAGCGGAAGAAAATTCAAATGCGTGTTTAGGTTGGTGGCCAACAAATGAAGAGTTTGGTGCCTTACTCAAGCTGGACAAATCTGCTTATAATTTACCGATCCGGCCAGGTGGAAGTTTTCCTTAGGTTTTAGGCATACACCGTATCATGTACTAGCATATACTACACGGGGTACTTTGAGTTGATTCGAGGTGCATATAAGAGCTGGCGACTCTCTCAGCTTAGCCGCAAGTGCCCAAAGTTTACAAAAACCTTCGAAAGACCATTAAAAATGTTAAAAAGTTTAGAAAGTTTGATTGATTACCTTTAATTGAGTCAAAAGTGAAAGTTCCCAGAACGAGCCGGCCAAATCCAGACACTTTATGAAGAAGAAGAAAACAGAACCATGAAGGAAAAGACATGCAGACAATTAATAGGAACTCAAACTCTACTAGACCACTGACGTTGATCGCTAAGGACAGGTGGGGAAATGAAAGCATGTACGAAAAAGTCAATTGTTGATAGTAAAACGTTGAAGATGATTATAAAAAGGTTCCAGTTATCCAAATGAGGTTTAACCTCGATCCAAATCCCTTGCAGGACAAAATTCTTGGCTGAACTCTGTGATCGAAGATAGCCGTCCTACTTCTAAGAAATCAGACCTTTCTGATTTAGATAATCGTATCCTTTTGCTCAGGTAAAGTATAAATAAAGTTAGTATACTAGTCTGGACGGTAATATCTTCTGATTGGTAACGGAATAGTAAATTAATAGAAGAACAAGTCCTATCATCATGTGCCTGTGTGTTAGAACCAAAGAATATACGAGTTCCATAGTCAAGAGTTAATCCTAAGTAAATGCTATCGTATAACCGTGGAACTTCCTTGAGCATCAGAGGAGATGAGCCCTGAGAATTCTTCGAAAAACAGCGACAACCCATGCCAACGTCGAACATCTGCCAGAGAGAGAGAGAGAGAGAGTAATTTCGTTAAAAAGGAAAATGTTTTGGTAAACAATGAAGGAAATGATTTGGTGATCTCTAAAAAATGTTTCCGCTGTTTTAACACTTTGAATGTTCATGCCTTTGTCTATCTGCGACTTCACAGAAGCTTTTCATCCCATAGAGAAAATGAAGTAATTTGAAATACTCGTAAAGTACGTAAAGTTGTTCCTCAGAAAGCGAAGGTGTCAACTCATGTTCTATGAGAGCTAAAAAGTTGCATTTTCGTGCGATAGAGCTTTATCGCTTAAACCTGAGAAATCCTAAGAATGTTTGAGTTAAAATTTGGGCTTCTTGCTAAGAAGGAGTTGTCTAAAGTTCAGTGATAAAGTCTTGACATTTCAAACCTGAGATAGAGAGCCTTAAAAGAACGGAAAGAATCGCTTAGACTACCCGCAGAACAGTATAGGTAGAGGCAAAGTCAAAGCAATTTTTCAACAATTTATCCCACGGGTTGACGTGTCACGAAATTCCTGCTGAGCCGCCTACCCGCGTTATAAAAAAGAAAGGAGTTCACTTAACCTGCACTCTATGACCTGAGACTTTGACAAGTAGGGGTGCCAGCGCCAGTTTCTGATTTATTATTTAGTGGGAATTGAACGACTAAAAAATTCGAAAAGCAGTAATTTATCACAAAATGCAATTTATGGCCTCTAACGTGAAATAATACTCAACGAGATAACCGATTAAAGCAAAATATGCGAATGACCCCGTAAAAGCACGAAAATCTGTTGAAAATAAGAAAAATAGAAGAAAAATATACTTAAACCTGAAAAAGTCCAAAATAGCTTCACTAGAAAACTATTTAATAGGAAATGTGGCTTTGATTACCATGCTTTGATTACCCAGCAGTGAAGTAAGAAACAAACAACTTGGGCTACAGACACTTGCATATTGACGAAGAATATACGACCTCGTAATGGTTCACAAATTTCTCCATGGTTTCTGTGCACTTACTAAACGTGATTTCTTCATGACGAGGCCATCTAGAACCCGAGGTGGAAAAGAGAAACTTTCACTAAGTACTGCAAAGTGCTCAATTCGGCATAATTTTTTTTGTTAATAGAGCAGGTTCGGATTATATGAAACTTGCCAAAAACTCGATTATTCCGTACAAGCTGAAGCCATTTATTACGAATGCAAGTCGATTTATAAATAATTCTAGGACATAACGAGATCTTGTGGCGGAGTCCCTCTTGGTCTGTTCTCCTTTCTATTCTCATTCTCCGGGTGTTTGTTATCGCATGTACTTTCTAATCATTCTATTACACTTTGGTCTGGATTGTTAGCCAATGTCATGTGGATGTCATGCTACACTGATTTTAATTATATTGTTCTTCACATGGATTTTAGCAATGTAATAAATAATATTAACCCAATATGTCCTGCTCTGGTAAAGAAAGAGTTTTTACACAATGGGGCACGATAATGGATAAAGGATAAAGGACGGCGTTACTCAATCCCTTTGGGATGCGCCACGCATTCTACTTCCATGGGATGTCGTGGAGGCGATTTGAATGCGTATTTGGCCTACAATGACTTGTGGTGGCCAGCTGATGAACAAGTCAGCGCTTTATCCTTCCCAGACAAGTCTGGTACCAATTCGCCGACCGGAGGGATAGAAGGCTTGGTTGGCCTGGGCAGGGAATCCGAATCAGGAACCTGGTATCGGGTGTACGCGACAGCCGGCGCCTCCTCCGACTGCGCCACACGCGCCCAATAGGGCGAGAACTCCAAAAACACCTCTTAAATCCATCCTTATAAAAATTTGTAGGAATTCGATTTGAATGTGTGTTATATACTATTCTGCTTCAATAGCAAATGTGCCACTTTCACATAATTATTTTCGCGGTTTTCTTAGGAAACTTTCAGAGGACTTTCTCTCTCACTGTACAAGAGAATGTGAAAAATGCATTCCGGCACTTTGCGAGTTCCAACGACCCCACTATTTAGAACTAGAAAACTGCCTGCTACTAGCAGCGGAGAGCTGTTACATTACGTTGAGAGAGCTTTTACCCCTATTGAAACGGTTAACACTGCTTGGAATTATGGCCACTTGAAATTAGAAGCTGCAAACGACGGAAAGTCTCGGTCCGCCCTAATACCTCAGCAATTCCTTCAAAAAAAAACTGACACATTTCCAGATTATTTGGGAGACTTCGCGAATATGATTGAAGTAGAGAAACATAAGGGAATGTGACACGTGTCCTACGACAGTGCCGATGCCTTTTTGTAAGTGTACATAGTAACAGCTCAAGTCAATCTTTCGAACGCCATTAGTGCTAGTAATGAGGTGACAGGGGCAATTTTTCAGTTGCAAATTGAATGGGTCCACTGCGAATGAGACAGCTGCGCCGGGAGGTGTCACATTGTAACGTTTTCCTAGCGGATATGGAAAATCAACACGCCGAAGACCCATCAACCCTGGTGTCTACGCTGCTGAGATTAAGGGGTGGTGGGACGTCGGTACGGTCGGAAGAATTGAATGAATATCGCACCAACGAGGACGGAAAACGGAAGTCGAGATGGAAAGGGCGCACACAGCTCAACTCACCCACATCGGATCTGGCAGTATTGTGTCTGGATAGCCGACTCGGAGTACTTGGCGGCCCACTGGGAGGTCGCGACGGCGGCCGTGACGGCGGCTTTCGGTAGTAATAGAGGGGAACAAGCGGTGGCTCGGGAACGGTCGAAGGGCTCGGAAGGACCGGTGCTACGGCAGTACTGGACTTTCTGCGTGTACTGCCCTGACTATACAGGTTATGAAGAGTGAGGCGACGGAACGAGTGAGCACCCGCGGTGGCTGCCATCTACTGACAAGCTGTTACACCAACGTGACAGGCAGCACTCAGATAGTACGTCAAGCAGCGTGACGCAGACACAGGTAAGCCGGCCGAAGCGTCATCGGCTGGACAGAGTATATAAGTGCTAATTGGAAGAAGACAACTGAGCGTCTGGCCGGCGCGGCTGATCGCCGCCTGATCGTAAATCGCCGCCGGTGTCGTCGCCTCCGGCGCGTGTGGCAGCACGTCCGACGCCGTTCGCCACCGGCTGGCTCTCACACATCGGCGACTCGGCCACACAGGTAACCGGAGTACGCCGGCCGAACGCCGTTCCGTCAGGATCCGCTGGAGCGTCGTCCGAAGCGTCAGCGTGCACGAGACGGCCGCTTCTGTTGAAAAATCGCTGTTGACGCTATTGACCGGTGTGTATCGGCTACTAGAGGAAGCGCGAATGAGGAACGGAACACATGTTCGCCTGCGGAGGCATTCCCGACACCTTCGTGACTCATGCCGACTGAATCGCCGTTGAGTTCACCGTGATCGCTCGCAACGGAATAACTTCTTCCGGCAGAGATGAGTTCGAATAGGCAGCTCGATTAATTCTTCAAACAGTTTCAGTCGATATTTTGTTTGATTAATCGTTCGATTAATTGAAAATCGTATATCGCTATTGTTCGACAGTTCTTCAAAGTCCATTTCGGATCGAATTTTTCTGCAAGATATAAGATTTCCTACCCTACTCAATCCCGCAACAAACTCCAGTGGAATTTCGATTGAAATTGATTTTTGAAAACCGCTTGATTGATATACTCTCGGACAATTTTGTTCACTTGCTCTATTTTTCGAAAATTCAGAATACAGACTTATTCGTACGTTCATGCATTCGAAAAGGTAGTGGTCGCTAATGTAGCCTACAAGTGGCGGCGGGAAGGTGTCACCCAATCACAAATGGACAGAGTCACACAAATGAACAGAACCGACACACGCCGTCCAGTCAGAGAACCTCAGGCTGACAAGCTCTCTATGTTGTGCGTTTCGCCCCCTCGTGTACGACTTATTAATAAATAGTGCCTTTAAATATTAAAAGTTGATTTTTGCGCACAATTACCGGTGAATTTAAAATTAATTTTGTTTGTTCTTGCGTTTGAAAGGAAAACCCAGACCTAGGTGTTCGCACCTTGGAAAAACTTCCAACATGACAAAACCAAATTTCACTGAATCCTATTTATTAAAGTTTTTACAGATGTTGGAGCCTCAATTGGCTAGTACGTCTTACGTCATAGGGTACATGTCGAGAATGCGCACAGCAGGGGTACGCGAACGGCCAGAGCACCGACCGTACATAGCCGCGCACGGTGGTACGGCCAGGGCTCAACCACACAGACACAGAGGAGAAGTGATCGATAGGTGCCGTAATTGGCTGCAGCGCGATTACTGTAGGAGCAACAACACGTTCCCGCACCCCTGCCGTGCGTCTTCGCGACATGTACCCGTCCTACTAGGTTATATCACTCGAATTTATTTCTTATTTATTCACAAATCTATTCACCGGCCAATATATACGCTTGACTCCTAGTGCAACCAAACGGTCAACTCCATTCAAAAATCGATATTGATTGGTTTGAGCCTGTGGGGTGGTAGCACAAATTCAGGAGGCGTGGCTATCGCATGCATTCCAAATGGAGGTCCCTGCTTTGAATCCCGTGCAGGCCATCCAAACTTCCATCGCTTCGGAATACATAGTGTGTGCAGCCATCAGGCGCGGAAAGGGGGAAAATTGACAGGTCCATTGGCTAGTCACAGCAATTTACCAAGAAACCCCAAAAATGGTAATGGATGGGATAAAGGCGGAGTAAACAATATCTTTGCAGGACTACAGTTCTACGGGATATCGTGCGGAGAGCATGAACTGTGGTGGTCAATGTAAAATTCAATGTATTAACCGGGGAATATTGTAGCGCAGTCGGAGGAGGCTAGCTGTCGTGAGCTCCTGATTTCAGGTTTTTGGTTCGACTCGCACCCAGGGCCAAACAAGACTTCCATCCATCTAGGACGGTGAGTCAGTACCATAAAATGATATTGGACAAAGGACGGCGTCATTCAACTCTTTTTGGGGTGCGCCACGTATTTACATTTTACGGGATGCAGCAGAGGTGATTTGAATGCGCACTTGGTCTATACAATGACATGCGGTGAAGAGCCGAACAAATCAGTGCCTTATCCTTCGCATGCAAGCATGGTATCAATTCACCGACCCCGCAGGGATAGAAGGCTCAGTTGGATTGGGCTGAAGATCCGAACCAAGAACCTGGCATCAGGTCCTCGATTGCCCGTGCATGTACAAGGAACTCCGACATGTGGACCATCCACCGTTCTTGGGTCAAAACTGGCCTCATCTTTCCTTGCTCACTGTTGTCCCCTCAGTTGAGGGGAGCACTAATCCCAATCAAATCCTTTCTTATGCGTGCATTGGAGCAACATCCTGACAAGTACTGTTCTATTCCTGCCCAACTCATAATCGTCTTCGATGTCTACGAGTCAGTGGACTGGTACATATACTCTGAGTATGAGACTCTGAGTTGCTCATTGGCGTAGATATTGTGCATGTTAACTGTAGGTTCCGCGAAGCTTTATTAATTCATTTATCACATAGGGAGGTGTCCCCGTCCTTCCCGACAACGCAAAATTCGTCCGTGGTGCCTCGTGTTGCTCTGCAACCACCTCAGTCTTACACACAAGTTCTATAGTTGTGCTTTTGCGAAATTTTATCGAACGAATGAATGAACAAAAAAATCGATGTCAAAAATTTCCGATCGAATGATCGGGCGAATTTGTTTGATGTTGAAAATTTCCGAATGATCGGATAGTCGAATAATTTGAACGATTAAGGAAAAACCGTATTTCGCTGTGCGATAAAACGTGCCTATATATGGTAAACAGCCGATTAGTATTTAAATTCTGCAAACTGTTATTGAAGTAAAAGATGCCATTGCTATAACTTTTGAAATGCGCCACGCACTCTAGCTCTGCATAATATCGTGGAAAAATTGAGGTCCTGGTCTTCTCAAAAACCATGTGAAGGTCCTATCCATAACGGCCTTCTCTTTTTTCCTTTCCTTTCAAACCTTAGTTCGTCCCTACAATATAGCACATGCAAGTACAAGCTTGTTTGTTACGACCAGTACTCCCATTGTCAAGGTCACCTCCCTTACTGATTTCGAGTGGTCCCACCGCGAAAATATTTGAATCGCGAAATTTTCAGGTAGTCTGTCAAATGCATCGCCCTCTAGAGGTTACGGGACTTTTGTCAAATGACGCAAATGCATCCCTCCGGCTGCAGGTTTATTCGGTAGCTGATTACAATTAATCGGTCGCATAGAGTTTAATTATTCGATTTTCGAATAATATTCGAGTATGTCTCCTTTCGATGTTAGAATTCGAATGAATATTCGAAAATAAAGACATATTGAATGATAGAATAATTCGAATAATTATTCGAATAAATTAATCGAATAATTATTTGAATATATTCGTTCAGCACAACTATAACAAGCTCATCGCAGAAAATGATTAGCAACAGAGGCAGATTGGCAAAGTTTCAATGTCGTCAGTAAGGTCCAAATGTTTGATTCGGCAACGTTTACTGCCTCAAGAAAAGTGATTTGCATGACGATGTGCTTAACCTCATCTACGCTGTGACACATAAAATTTATATGAGCTCCTTGCTGTTCGGGTTTTTTCAAACCAATGAAAATGGACGCTATTGCGTTTAGAAGAGCAGCAGGGAACTTTTAATATTACATTTATTGCATGGAAATTTCAAAAAAATGCTGTGTGTTTGGCGGTCACAAGGGAGTTATTTCAATCCCGTGACATTGAAACGTGCTAGTTGAAGGGCTCATAAAATCTATTAGTCTACTAAGCGATAGAATTCCTTGCGACAATGTCTACCGAAAAATTCTTGTTGAAAACTTGCCTCAAGTTTAGAAAAGGCCGTCGTTTTTGTTCGACACCGATTTTTTCTTCATTGCGAACCTATGCAAATTTGGAAAACAGATTTTTTTTGCAAGATGAGCCTCCTGGGAAGAAACTATGTGAACCCGTTTATTTGCGCGATTGTGCGCTGAATTATTACGAAGAAACTCGACACCTAATTCTTAAGCTACAAGGTTAGCAAGCTTTTGCTGGAAAATTAAATAAACCTTTTGCAGGATAAGAACGAAACTATCCTGTCTGTAGTGTTCATTTTACTCCCTTCGGCACTAATACGGATAAAGTCCAGGGGTCGAGCGTTCTACCCCCTCGTCCCCCTGGCCCGCCCACCCCTCCCCAACCCCTAGGCTTCCTTGAGAGTCCAGTGGCTGGCTTACGAAACAGTGGAGACGCAGACATTTGCCACGCCTCTGATTAAAGGGCGCGGGGGGGGGGGGTGTAGAACGCCACTCCGCCATAAAGTCCTCCAGTTCATGCAATCTTACATCAGGGAAAATTTAATACTTGCAGAATGGAAGGCAGACCGCATGTTTACACTATTCTTTTTTTTTGCTTTTTGGTGTGGTAGGAAAAATGTTCGGTGCAGGCGAATTTTCGTTATCCAAAACACACACACACAAAAAACAAATGTTCCTATTTTTATGAGGCCATATGTAACATTTTGCGGAGCAGCGGTGAACATGAGCTCCTGTTCAATGTCACTCATCTTTGCCGTTCAAAACACGTTTGCAATAACACGAAACCAGGACGACAACAGTGACTGATGACGAGGAAGCTTGACACACCTTCGATTTCGTTTGTTCAAGCTCTAGCCGCTTGTCTTGATATCTTCAACCCCTTAAAGGATAAAGGATATAGGACGGCGTTACTCAATCCCTTTTAGGATGCGCCACGCAGCCTACTTCTATGGGATGTCGTAAAGCCGATTTATTTACTTCATACACTCAACGAAGGTGTGCTCAACAAGTAACATAGGAAGAAGCAATTAGTATCACTGGAATGACAACATTGGATAGCATACATTCTTTCCAATTCAGTAAGCGCAGTTTTTTCTAAAATAATAGCGTGCGTAAAAAATTTACGGAATAACTGTCCATAATATTGTTATCTACTTAGCGTACAATCCTAGCCTACAAGTACTAATTGCTTCGAACGCGTATTTGGCCATACTTGCGGAGGCCAGCCGATGAACAAGTCAGATCTTTGTCCTTCCCAAACAAGTCGGGTATCACTTCACCAACCCCGAAGAGTGGAAGGTTTGGTTGGCCTGGACAGGAAATCCAAAACAGGAACCTGGTATCGGGTGCACGCTACAGCCGGCACCTCCTCCGACTGCGCTACACCTGGCCCTTCGACCCCATAAGGAGTGAGAGAGGGGTCTTTTCTAACGCAACACGTTTTAGGTCTACAGAACTGAGCAGTATGACTTTAAATTGAAAAAGAAAACCAGAAAGACACTCCATTTTCTTGTTCTGTGATTTGAAGGTCAACTGGCGCCGTAAGTAGAGGGCGTCCGTCTTGCTGCTCACGCCGCTCATCGATTCTGGATTCCAAACACGCCCAATACTTTGATTTATCACGGATTGTTTAAAACAGACGTGTCTGGAAACAACACTAATTTCTTTTTCACCAAATGGCCAGTGTGTAGTTGCCGCGGAGGCCAAATACACATGTAAGGTGTATGAGAAATCCCGAAGACGTAGAACACCCGACGTTTAAAAAAAGAATGCGGATGCGTAAGTCTCATAGTTTAACCTACATCTTCAATCTTTTCTATTCAAAGGAAGCATGTTGCGTGTTTGAAGAGACACCGACCTTTGTGTGCAAAGGAAACCCTTCATGGTTCGGATTTCGTACAGGCAAATCAAACATTCCATCCGTTCGAGGTAGGTAACCTGGTACCGGATTTGAACAATTAATATCTAACACTAAGACCTGAATTTATCAATAAATCCTGGCGACCTGAGGAACCTAGACTGTTAGGCACACTTTATTTGACTAGGATTCTAACAGAAACGGCGAATTTACTGCGGCTATTCAATATCGTTTCGGGCTCATGTAGTGCAGTTGAAGGAGGTGAAAATTCAACTAATCAAACGTCGTTGTGAAAGAAGCAGAATGATCCTCAATTATAATTGTGGCGAACAAAAAATAAGTTATGCGAATTAAAAAGTTTTCGAGGGCATTATTGACGAAGTGGGAGCGTAAAGTTCAGTCGAAGGAGGTGCTGTCAGTCGCGTACAACCGTATCAGGCTCCTGGTTCGGATTTCCCGCCCAGGCCAACCAAGCCTTCATCCCTTCCGGGGTCGATGAATTGGTATCGGACTTGTCTGGGAAGGATAAGGCGATGACTTGTTCATCGGCTGGCCACCGCAATTCGTATGGCCATTCAAATCGCCTCCACGACAAACGCAGAATGCGTGGCGATATGCACAAAAACACAAAAAGGATTGAATAACCCCGTCTTTTACCTTTTTATTCAATATCCTTTCACAATTCAGAATTAGTCATACTTGAAATCCCTCAAATGACAAACCAGACTAGTTGTCCGGAAAGAATATAACACACTTGCGCTCGGCAGGCCCCAAAATGCATTTGAATAAGCCGAAGAGTCAATCTTAACTGTCTCCCCGATATTACTCAGAGGCAGAGTGCGTGGCGCATTCTTGAACAAGCTTATTATCGCCATTCTCATTGATTTATTTCTATTCCTTCTTGCCAATGTAGCCTTTATAACATGTAATGAACAAACGGTCCAATAAGTGCTATTACATTCAAAGTTTAGACAGCTCCAAATTTTTTAAAATTTATTTAGAAAAACTGCATATGACAACATTTAGAGCCGCAGACACAGCGCATATAGTCAAACGGTTTAGTGGATTAATAGGTCTAGGTCTAAGCGCTCTTCTATACCAATGAAGTTGAAGAAGACGAATGACCGCAATTTCTGTGAGTCGTAAGTTCTTAGAGGATTTTTTAGTGTTTGAGGCGCAGTAGGTGGACCTGTTACCATTTCGACATGTAAGAAAGGTACATACATGGTAAGAGTAACAGTACAAGGTAAGATGTACACATTCACGAAGGTACATCGAGTTGAACCTTTGTTGACCCCTTCTCCCTCTATCGATGCAGTCCTATGGCTCTTCTGAGCTCGACGAACTCTTGGGTTTATTGGAGAAAATGCTCGAAACTCCAGCACTCTTTAGAAAAGGAATGCCTAATTACGTCATTGAAAAGAAGGGAAATACCATCATTTCGCCTTTGAAGAAGATGGATTTGTCTGAAATTGGATCCGTCTGAGAAAACAGCTCCTTTGATTCTGGATCAGTCCCTAAGAAGGACGCTCAAGTTCGTTGTTCTCAAGCCGCTTCGCAGATCCGCTTCCACTTACATGCAGCTCCCAAACAATGCTCGGCCCTATGAGACGTGTTAGTCGATTCCGAACCAGGGGCGCATCCTTCATTGTGTACTTGCCCCTCCCCCCTCTCGTCCCCACCCCGTTGGCGACATCGTGGATGCCATGAGAAAGGCCCCCCATCGGTCTACTGGGAATTCCGCCTGGTGCACTATCTCTTAACAGACGTCAACTGCATATCTGACAGCGCAATAATTATCAGAATGCATCCGACGTGCAACAGAGACGATGACACAACAGATTCTGGGAGAAGTCCTCTCAGTTCGTTTGCGAAGCATTTGGCAATTAGTGGAGGTTTCCTCTATCTTCCGGTAAAAATGGCTTTTGCTAGGATGCAGCAGTTGTAGATTTTTGCATACCGCTCTTTCATTAATTCAGTGCTTGATGGCTAATTGTAAAACCTGAACAGCTTTCGAAGGCACATGGAAAGTTCAGAATAGCAAATTAAACAGTCCTTTTGAGGAAAAGAATCTCTTAAACCCGCCTTTCGCTGCAGCCCTTCCAGAGCGCTTTAGGCGATTTTAAACTAAAAGAAAGAAGCAAGCCCACGGTGGTGCAGTCGGTGAAAGGTTTGATATCACGTAGCGTCAAGAACCAATAGCAGGTTCGGATACCGCCCAGGCCAACCAAGCCAACCCTCTGGCGTTGTTTAGTCGACGAATTGTGTATATTTAGGAATGACAGAACAGTTTCCTATACAAATACATTCCATTATGATACATGGTGGGGAGGTTAGCTGCTTTTCTTTCCTTTCCGACTTTTAAACCTACGGGTAATTGTAGGAATTATTCCAGGGCTCGGGTTCATCAACGAAGGAGTCGGTAAATCGCTACCCCAGATTTGTCTAACCGGCGCCTTGCCAGAAACTTACCAGCCCTTCTGATTCACGAAGGACGCGGTGGAGGATGCCGTGCATACGTCAGACTACACTTGGCAGCGCGCCAAACTTGCTGCCACTGGGTCAGACATTAACAGTGGAGCGTTACCGGTACTTCACCGCGTCGTTTACCCGACGCTCGAGCCGAGTAACCGTTACAACAGTTTTCACCGGAAACTTACCACGCCACGCTTCGACGGATCGCGGTACGTGGCGGTTTCGCGATAAGTTCCATCGTTACCGACCGGTAATCAGAGCCAGGAATTAACAGATAATCATATCCATCGATTTGCCTTTCTAATTTATTGTTTAAGCCAAATATACATTTGCATTGCCTTCACTATATCCATTAGATATAGAATACGTAGCGCACCCCAAGCTAAAGATCGGTTCTCCAATCTCTCTTTTCATCGCTTTCTCTTTCTTTTCATCTGAACATGAACACATCTATATAACTATAGCTATAGTAGGTCCGAAGATATGTGAGAGGATTGAGGCATAACATATATACATTTAATTTGTAGAAGGGAACCTACAGTGTCTCAGGATCTGTTTGTGGAGGGCAGCGCTAGTAAAGCGAGATGAACAGAGGACGGGATTGAGTTTGAAACTGCCAAAAAGTTCCTCTATTCTACGGCCTTTGCAGAAGAATTTATTTCAGATATGCCGCTGTTGTCAAACACTGCAAGTAGGGGCTTCTCTACCGTCAGTCCAGGATAGAGTCAGTGTTGCTTCGAGTTTTTAAGTGTATGCATTACGAAGCGCTAGTCTCCGGCACAACGTTTTATGAGTGATCAGTATTGTTGTACAAGCTGATAATTCATCAAAGCTAAAACTTGTGCCGATAATTTGGATGGTACTTTTGCCATCGATTAAGAAATATGGTACACGATGTGGTGCTGCAGTCCCTTTGTTTAGCATAACAAGCACTTTGTGCCACCAAGTTAGAAACTATCCTTTAGCTGAAGGCATGTCGGATGTATGTCATTTTTTCAAGCATCGTAAGAACCACATCCGCCGGCCGTACCTCCTTTTCTTTCAAATAGATCTGTTGATAAGGATAAAGGACAGCGTCACACAATCCCTTTTCGCCACGAATTTCTACTTCTAGGGGATGTCGCTGTATGCATATTTGGCCATTCAATGAGTTTCGGTGGTCAGAAAAGTCTAACAAGTTAGCGCTTTATCCTTCCCAGAGAATTCTGGTACTAATCAAGTCACTGACCACGGAGGGATGGGAAGCTTGTATGGCCTGGGCGGGAAGCCAAGAGCCTGTTATCGGGTGCACGCCACAGTCGGCTCGTACTCCGAGTTCGCTATATTCCTCCTTTCTTTTGATAGTCACTTTGAATCCAAATTTTCGTTAAATCACTTCTTAATAGTGACCACAATCCAGTAGTTAGACTGAACACAAAAATCAAAACCATTATTTCATTTCATGGCGTGAAGTTCGGATAGCTACTCTACCTTCACGAGCCTGCTCCAATCGTTCTAAACCCTCTTCTGCTGACAGCAAGTTAAGCCGAAGACTTCAAGCTGTCATAATATTCTCTTGCCAATGAGTTCGTGTACACTAATGGACTAAGCCTTGCTTAGTCTCTACTTAGCAGTGCACTGGTATTTAGCTTCTTAAAGTACAAGATTGCCTAATGGTAATGTAAAAAGCGGAAATGTAGAAACCGGATGTCGGAATGGCAGCCTAACACGAATGACCCATGGCAGTATCAGCAAAGCACATTTCAATGATTCAAATAAAAAGTAATTTAAACGCTATTGAGAAAGGCTTCAGACGAAGTGTCCCTTACTTTTTGTAAGGTCATTTGCGCCACTTAGCTGTCCTGTCCTGTACTTGAGGCCCACATGTAAATGTCTGCAAAAGCGGATAAAGATGGCTATAAAGGGCGCGCGTGTAGGATATGGACAACGATGGCGGCAATAATTCAATTTCAGTAATTTATTATCCTCATCTGGGTTATCTAGCTTTGTTGGATCTCAAATACGGCGTGCGACAGACATCGTGTAGCTCGAGGATGCACTAGGCGGTTGTGTTTTCCGATCTGCTAGTTCTGGTGAGGTAAACGCGAAAACATTAAAATGTGGAAATGGAGTGAAGTAAATCAGCACATGTGGTCGAGCAATGAAGAATAACGTTATGAAACGGACACTACATGGTCAACCTCGTCTTGGATTTGAATTTTTCAACAAAGAATGTTTAATATCCACATCGATAGAATCCTAGTGAAACGAAGGTGGGAGGAAGTAGAAACTACCATACTTCTTCACACACTTCATGCATGTTCTTTGTATATGTAATGCCCTATGTCACCTAAAAAAGAAGGTGTCCTCAAGTATCGCTACGTATTTTATTCTGACTACGATGTGTTAAAGCAATTCTAAGTTGTGATCAAAGTTCTTGTCCTGCTGAAAATCCGAACTCGAATCGTTTGCTATTTGAGCTAAGGAAACAACTAACTACCAGAGCATTTTTGTTTTTCCACTCAGGATACACCCTCACCCTTCATTATTTTCGGAATAAATATACTTTGCAAAAATTCACAAAAAAATTAGACCACTTTCGTTCGTAACGATGGAAGCAAATCCTTTTCAATGCGTTTTAAATGGACGAAAGTTGATCCTCATGCAAAACACGAAGGTCTGATTCGCGGGGGCGTTTTGTAGAATATTTTTTGGGCCTCTCCCAATAGTTTTAAGCTCTGATTATACAAATGCTAAACCAGTTTGCCAAACTATAATAACTATAATAATAACTTGATTTCCTTCATTGAGAAATATAGTGAAGGTCTTCGATTCACTGAATTCGGAAGGGATCCTATCAAGGACTGAAGAGTTACCGTTGGTAAGAAAAGGCGGCAACAATTGAAACGACGAGTATAAAAAATCATTCTTAAAAAATTCTAAAATTTTTGAATAAATATTTCTAACGTTGTTGAGGAAAAATGTTGAGGAAAACGATGAAAACGCCGAAGGGCGCGAACAACTTTACGATAATTCAACCGCTCGAAATTTCAGCAGAAAACAATTGGCACCACTACAGCTTGCTAGCCGTAAGCATGAGCTGTGCATATCAATTTTGATAAAAAGGGGCTACCCACTATCAAGGGGCTTCACAATACGGCCGGCAGGTCACCCCCAATTTTTTCCATGTGTGAAAATAAGGCTCCACGGCTCCAAAATGTCACTTCGGTGGGAGTAGTCAAGCTCGTGATCTACCGGCACACCGTTTGTTGTGTCAATCGGACGTAATCTGGCCATTTTCTGCGATCCCATTTGCTTGTGATCTTCGAAGAGTAGCGTTTCGAACTGTACCGTGTCACCAAAAACCGCGGGAGCTACTATTATACATAAAAGCCAATGCCGACAGCAGCACTGAGCTATAAAGTTTTTTTTTTATTTCGGTGGAAAAGCCAGATGGCGCTAACAAATGACAGATTGAGAGTTGAAATCGATCGAATGCTCGATCTACGCAAGCAAGGATTAAGTGGTTTGATGAACATTTGAGCATGATTCCCAGACCATAAGTTTTACGTATCGTCATGACAGTTTTAAGGAGCACAGCACTTAGCAGTCGAACCATGCGGTGGAACTGAACACTGCTTTCATCTTCCCCACTCCCTCCTCCCCTAGCTAGTAGCACGGTCTGTTAAATATTAATTCTATTAGATAATAATTGCTTTGTAGTGGATGCCTCTGCGCGTGCAGCGCAGTCGGAAGAGGTGCGAACTGTCGCGTGCACCCGATGCCAGGTTCCTGGTTCGGATTTCTCGCCCAGGCCGACCAAGCCTTCCATCCCTCCTTGCATTCACATCACCCCCACAACATCCCGTAGAAGTAGCATGCTTAGCGCATCCCAAAAGGCATTGAGTAAAGCCGTCCTTTATTCTTATCTTTAGTGAATGCCTTCCATCGACCATCATATTCGCGCCGTGTCCAACTCGAACAGCTAATTCGTGAAGCAGATCACTGAAGCCCTCAGTTGCCATTTCTCATGGATATTCGATTTCGTAGCTCTGATTATGTCACTACATACAGTAGAATTTCGATTTAGATACGATAGCCACTAAGCAACAATCCTGCATCTCATCTGCTAAAACGTAACTTTCCGAACGTTACTTCGATTACATTAAAACTTGAACGAATTTCAGGATATCGGATGTAACGTGAGAAAATCCTTCGAGTGCTGAAGGCAACTACTCGACAAACAGCGAACTTTTGCTCCAATTAGGTGTTGCGCCACAAAACAAGTACATAGCAACGGTATGCATAATATAGAGATATCAGCGTTATTCAACCTTTGCTTAGTATGCGCCACATTCTTAATTCTACGGGATGCCTTAGAGTCAATTTGAGTGTGTATTTGAGCGAATGACTTATGGCGGGCAGCCTCTCTATGAGCAAGTCAGTGATTCCTTCTTGGATTCTTAGATTCCTTCCTAGACAACTTTGGTTTCAATTCAGCAGCGCTGTAGGGATGCAACTCTTGGTTGGCCGAGGCGAAAAACCCGAACCAAGAATCTGGAATTGGCTGCATACGACAGTCGGCGCCTCCTTGGAGTGCACTAACATGCGTCCCATTGTGTGATACATTTGTAAAACCACTTAACGAAGTCCTAATGATTGCAATTCAGCGGAACATTATTGTTGCTAACAGCTCCATGTCCTATGCGCAAAAATTTCATGCTGAGCATGCATTTTTGCTATACCACTCTTGTAACAGGAGGTGAGATGTCCACCTTCTTGAGCCAGGCACCAGTTTTAAATTTATTAGAGTTTGGTGCAAAGACTTCTAAAGGTTGAACCCTAAAGCGAAAATTTTTGAGCAACGAGCTTATAGAAAGCTCTTTGGTTCTGCTGCATTGCTCATTTCGATGTCATCCAAATCGAAGGGGCCCACTGAGTACTGAATAACGTCTTGAAGTCTTATAAGGTTTTCTCCTGATACGTAGGTGATGGAATATTGGAAAATAAAAATCGGTACTTGTGAAGCAAAGGGCCCGTGGTGCCGTGGGATTGCCGGGAAACATGTTAACGCGGCAACCCCACGGCACCGCGGGGCCGGTACTTATGAAGCACCCGTCCTCGGGTGCCGTGGGTTGCAGCGTTTCCGCCGCGTTAACATGTTTCCCGGCAGCCCCACGGCACCACGGGCCCTCTGCTTCATAAGTACCTAAAAATCTTGGAAAAAACTTCTAGAAGAAGATTGGGCCCCTTTTTAGTAGATCTCCATTTGGACGGACATATACTGCACCCATCTATACCCCAGACATTAGACATGAGATTCGCAACATTCCACCTCAATATCACAACTGATAAAGTAGAAACCTAAACATTTTTGGATCTTGGCTTCAGCTTTCAGGACATCTTGAGGCTTTAGGCGTTTATAGGGTTAAAACGAAAACCCTAAGAACCCTCTGAAAATCAAGCTCCAGAATGCGTCACTGGTTCTGATGGTGCCCTCGGTGTTACAAAAAATAGGTTTGAAATTCGGCTATGCGCGTTTTAGCCAGATTTTAGCTTCAGAAAATTTACCTCTCTTCTGCGCTTTTCGTTGAAAATTATTACTCTGCACTACACCTACAGATTCACAGGTGCCTTTTGCTATAGGTAGATGAGGTCATTTTATGGGAGCCAATTAATGGCAGCCATTCGGCATTGTTGGTGGATACGACACCAGACGATGACAACGACGACGCCGCCGGCGACGTGTTCCCCCGGATGATCCCTCATCATCAGATTTACGCACTTTGCCGAGTGGGGTCGCCGCTGTCCATTGGGGGCGGTTTTTGACTTTTTATTGACGCGGCGCGCACCCGGCCGGTCAAGACGACGGCACTTCGGATCCCGTTAAGCACGAACGACGTGCCGGCATTCTTCTGTGCAGCAGCGATTCTTGGTTCGGTGGAGCACATCGGCCGGCGGCCATCACGCAGCCGGCGGCGGCCCCTCGCCAGCAGCAGCAGCAGCAGTTCTCCTGCTCGAAGTCGTGCTCACGAAACGGATGGCGAGCAGCGAGAGAGAGACGGCGCGCGTTTGCGACTCCCCGCTCAAGAAAGCCATTCGGCTAAGTGAGCTTGACGTGGTAATGGAGTGCATAAACTGAGGTCCACCATATGGATGAGCAACAATAAAATGGCTGCTGCTTGTGCGGCTATCGCCGAGATTCGTGAACTTAACGATTCGCCGCCGGTGACATACACACACAGACTATGGAGAGATCCACAATTTTTTTTCGAGGCAGAGGCACATTCAGACAGGGCGGAAGGCATTCATCCGAGGACGGGCTGCTCCTCAGAAATTCACAAAAGACATCACCCCAACTGCAGATATTCAAGGAACGACGGCGCAGCCCAAGAACAAGTGTCATGGAATTTCTCTCCGAAAGAATACCGTGAGAAATCTACGTGTAAGTAACACATATTGAAGCACTGAGGTGTACAGGGGTAAGAACACATTCTATGTGTATTTTAGAAAACGTCTATAAGGCATTTTGTGTGATGGGATTGGTGTGTTATTACACCTTATAATGAAACCTCTGCTCGAAAGCAAATTAAATGACCCTCATTTTTTTACAAATTCTTGTCCTTTCAATTGGTGACAAACTCGAAGAGCTTTGAGGATTGAGGAGGGTATTGTTGCAAAACACTACGTTGCACCATGTTGCACAGGTTGTTAGGAGTAGATAAAACAACCCGGAGTTATCCTAGTTGGGAGGGAGGATAACTAAAAAAGAGAAACGAACACAAACAAGGTGACCTCTCTCCGCTAGCCAACTTCAAGGAAGATCATCTCCTCTCGCAGGCTACTCCAATTTGCCGGCTTTGTATTCAATTTTCCAGCCTGAGTTTTCAAGATTAACTACGTAGTATTTTGTAACATCTTATTTAGCATCAATCTCCTTCTCTTTTTTTTTGTAAACTTTATACTATACGATAACGACTGTGCATTCATTTCCTGACAAATATCTGCTTTTCTGACCATATGCTTTGTAGAATCTAGAACACTCTTATAACTTACAGAACCACAGTCGTGGAATGCTCATACCACTTAATATTGTAGAATAGAATAAAACACGCAAGGTTGCAAAATGGAATTGTACTTATCAAGAACAAATTTTCCGACATTTTGCCTATTTTTTAGATAAATTTTTTAGAGAGGGGAAGGAAGAAATCAAAAAGTTTTTCGATACAATGTTGTCTGTCCCTGCTTGGGATTTGCATTCATTACTCTGGCTTTTCGATATGACCTCACTTCCGAATTCGGTTCTGGAGTTCGTTGCCTTGGTTCAGAACATGATTGGGACATTCCAGTAACGCAGGAACCACAGAAGGTGGTTAGGAGTAAGGCTTCGTCACTGAAGAATATGCCACACTTAAACAATAATCGACGTTCTTAAGACGAAAGCCAAGGCTCCACACTTGAAAGATTAAGGCTCCGCAGTACCAAACTATATTGCTCAATTTTCCACAACATTGTAATTCGTTCAACTTCGAGGAATCTGATCAACTGTCCCGAGCCAACGCGTGCAGAGTTGATGACTAACAAGGAAAGGTTCCCAACTCAGGGTGGGCTTTTGCAATGCTATTTTGATAGGATGGAGGGCCGTGCGAGCGGAGTCCAGAGCCACAGTTACTTTTTGCGGAACGTCTTTTTTAAAGACCTGAAAATGGGGTGTGAAAACGTGTGCGCAATACTCATCACCACCTATGACACCATGAGGTGCGCCTCGGTGTCGCAGTCGGTAGGAGTGTCGCATCAAAGGAGCACACAGGCGGGCTTTTGAGTTCGAGTACGCGTACTGCCAACATTTTTGCACATATTAGTTTGCTGTTATTACGCTTTCTCATGATCAAAGGAGCCAATTTTAAACCATCAATGCTTTTCAACAAACCAAGGATGTCTATCTGCGCCTTCATATGTGCTAGTTTCGTTTTCGTGGATAGCAGTTGATTACGTCGATTTTCACCCAGGACCCTTCTCTACACCCACGGATTACGCGTTCAACGAAGAAGAAGTGGTCATTCTTTGCCAGAGAGAAGGTCGTTCCTCACTGGCTTTTGGTAGATGCTGCTGGTGTGAAAGCGCTTGTGCTTACTTGTTTCGTAGTTTTGTACCATAGCTGTTGACTAAAAGGGAAGAGCAGTTAGACCTTCTATTTCCAAAGAAACGAAATGGTGCAGGTAGGCATCGTTGAAAAACTAGATGACGCAAATAGACAGCCTCGGTTTCTTTTAAGCATTGATAGTCTAAAATTGACTCATGTGATCATAACAACAATCTAATATATGCAAGAACATTCACAGCACGCGTACTCGAACTCAAAAGCCCGCCTGTGTGCTCCTTTGATGCGACACTCCTACCGACTGCGACACCGAGGCTCATCTCGTCGGGTGTAGTAGGGATTGACGAGTGTTGCGCACACATCTTCACACCCCTTTTTCAGGTATTTAAAATAGCGTTCAGCAAAAACTAACCATAATTCTGGACTCCGCTCGCACGGCCCTACATCGTGTCAAAATAGCATCGCAAAAGCTCACCTTGAGTTGGGAACCTGTCCTTGTAAGTATGCAATCTTCGCTTCTACCGAACCGATTTCTAGACGAAACTTCGAATAGGAAGGAACCAAGAATTTTCACTGCATGTTGAAGAAGTACTTCGAGTACCTTCACTGATTTATAACCTTGATAACGGAGTAATAACACGTGTCTGCATCTGTGTTTATCTTTTTGGATGAAAGTTTGGATTTTCCTGATTTGAAGTGAAATAAAATGAAATGGGCACATGAGCTTTTTTCGTATCTATCCTAATCGGTGAGGGGCGCATAGTGATTTGCACCTCCAATAGTTTGCTTGTATTTCTACGAGACCTTTAGCTGATCTCCCATTACGTGAGGGTTTTTATTAAAATTCAGGGAATATGGTTGTGTGCCATAGGATGACGTACGCAATTGATGTTTTACGGTTGCCCCTCCCCACTAGGATAGATCCGTTTTTATTGGAGACTAGCTCACAGCTTGACTATTGTAGAATAGGCTCTAAGAATGTAGCAAAAAGCGATAGAAAAGCAAAAAGCAGAAGATTACTCTACAAAGTATAAGAATGGTAGGAGTGATCTAACCAATTGAAAACAAATGCAGCACCATTTTAGATTCCTTACTGGTTTTCTTCATCCTTTCAGAAATGGATTGAAAGGACCTTTAGGGAGTGGACTCAAAAGGGTTGTTTAAACTTTTTCAAGCTTCAATAATGACAAAAAAGCGCAGAAACCTAAGCCTAATAATTGTCCTTAGTAATCTCGGCAACAAACTAAAGAAGTCGTTTAGTGGGCCATTTGTAGATTATTTCTTGAAAATGGCAATTTAATAAAATTTAGTAACAAATATATGAAGCAGGACATCGACTAGGTAGCGGAAAGATGTGCGGTAGCAGGTAGAAGTGACTCACCGCCGTCCTCGCGACCACTTCGTTTTTCCGATGCATGCGGATGTAAGCTCGGAGTTCGAATAAGCGGATGAATGGAGGGTGTCCGAATAAGTTGTCCGTACGCATGGAACGTAGCGGAGGCAGCTGTTGAGCCCATACACAATCACACTTGTCACCTACGTCGCAAATCACTTGAACCTGAAATAACTGAATCCTCCTGGGAGGTGCGAAGGGCATCAGCAGACGCGTGCTCTGCTAATGCCGCGAACTTCACTCAAAATTCGACACGAAAAGAGAATTTACCTGCGTGTCTCGTATCACGATGAGCAAGAAATGAGTGAAAATGAAGCGATAGTGTTACGGTAGTCAATGGAGCAGTTGGTAGCTATTCTAAATAGATTAGCACTGCCACACACCCATCTTATTAGCTTAAGAAATGTGGGCGGGCCGCGTTGTGTGAGAGGATAGTAGGCGAAGGAGAGCGACTGCAATAACAAGGAACGTATAATCTTCATTGCCTGATGTCGATGTCGTTTCACTCAGGCAGTACCACGACGGCACATACAGACACACCACAGATTGAAAATCGAACGCGAAACAGACTGTGACGAACGAGGAGAAGATGACGCCGAAACTCGACGACGCCCGGCGTCACGACCACCCTCTTGCAGAAGCGCATTCATATAACGAATACGAAGAGAGAGAGCTATTCTAGCGGCCATCGGAATTCTACCTAACAATGCTGCTTTCGTGTCCATTTCATAAAAACCATAACGCAATCGTCTACGTTCGGCATTGAATTTCGGAGAACGTCTCCTGGTCTCACTTCGACTCGCAACTACACTACACAGCTCATTCGCGCAGACCGTCTTCTCACGGTTACGGCCTTTAAAACTCTGGCGATGCAAAAAACTGTGCAAGTCTAGAAAGAGGGGTCCATCTGCATCTCATTCGGAGCTGGCACCTTCATCCTACGCAAAAACCATAAGTGTCCTGCAGTTCTAATTGCTACGTAACAGCGGTTAAAGCTCTCGTTTAAAAAGATACTTATTTATTTGATTATTTATTTATTTATTTATTCAATGTGTGCCGAAAGTCCGCTTGAACAACACAAAATAATATAAAACGGCGTTAACCATAAAAAATAACCATAAAACAATGTGGTTGAATCTTTATGGATTTCGTGAAGGAGAGAGGAATCTATCCTAGTCCGCGGGGGGGGGGGGGGGGGTGGGCCACAAAACTATAAAGCATGTAATACATCGACTTGAGACTTACTGCCCAGCTCCTGCACAAGAACATAGGACCTAAACGAAACCAAAAAAAAAACGAACAGACAAACAAAAAATAAAATCGCCGCGGTTTTAGAACCGCCTCGGCGCGCAAAGAGGAACGCAGTGGAGGCTTGCCGCGTGCTACCACCGTTTAACATGTTATAAACAGGGTCTAACATGGTGAGGAGGGCGCATAAAGCCGCATGCCGTGTGCTGACCGCCGCCTGGCATGTTTTATCCAGGATCTAACATGGTGAGGAGGGCAAATAACTTTGTCTGCTTACAGTTGCGACGAAAACTAATGTAATTTTTTCGTTTTTTTCTTGGTAAATTTTTCTAGTTTTGGTCCTATTTTGTTCTGCAGGGGCCGCTCGGTAAGATTGAAGTCAATCTATCGCATATTTTCTAGTTATGTGGCCCCCCGGACTAGGTTAAATCCGGAGAGAGTAGATCATGGCCTTTAGCTTGCTTTTAAAAATCTTCTAAATGTTAACTTTCTGGTTACATTGGCTGACAGTTTGATCGGGAGTGTAGAACTCCCAAGTTCCAAATCTACATATGTTTACACTTTATTCAAAAACCTCTTTATGATTCTCTTCTGGAGCCGGATTTATCAACGAGTAAACCCTTGGTATGCGAGGTGGAAGGGAGAAACACATACCCACCACCTCGTTGGTATACTACCAACTAAAAGGTACTCTACGGTCCTCGCGGATATCCGCACCAACCCAGTATCATTTCTCTATCTTTCCACCGAGATTGATGAATCCGGCTCCTAAACAGACAATCTGGTCGCATTAATGTTTAATCATTTTTTAAAATTAAGAAACTTTGGTCATTTCGAAAGTTCCTTCGACACATGAAGTGAGATGGGCCGTCTGAAACGTGAAAATCCTGATGAATCGTCAGTTCTTTATCAGTTCTTTATCAACTATGCCTCGTTGTTTTGGGCTTTTTTCTTATTGGTTTGTTACAGCTACTGATCCCGGAATAGTTCTTATTGCCTGTCATTGCACGCACTCCCTGTGCAATAAAATAATAGTAATAAATAATAAATGATAACAATGGCGAATAGTGCTAAATAGGTTTGTGCTCGAAATCATAATCACTATTTCGCATTTTCCTTCCATACAGCTCAAAAATTGAGGAAATCAACATTATAACTGAAAAATACAAGATACACTTTTTTATTTAATACCGGCTTCAACAAAAACGCGAACACCCATTTTCCTTCTAGTTTGCTACCTATTTTGCACCGTACGATTAAGATTCTGAAGCGAAGGTGCTCTTTATAGTAGCGAGGCCAATTGAAAACATTAGAATAAAAAAGCTAGAAGTGGTAGTTGGGGACAACAGAAGTCTTCATAATTTCAGGCTTTTAACAAGGCTGTTCAGGACAGTCGACCTTGTCGCGTTGTTGATTAATTAAGATGTTAAAAATCAATAAGCCTTGCATTCTCGAAAATATTCTTCGAAACACATAAAACGGAATTCTATAGAACGTAGAAATTCACACGGTTTGTTAATTTCAACCAAATATCGATTTTAACTTGAAGATCAGAAGCAGAATTGCATACTCATCGCCTATACAGCCAAAAATTTAAAACAGTCCATACATTATAGCTGAAGATAACAGCTTTCTTCTCCACCCGATTCTGGTTTTTCTAGAACCGCAAAATCGTTTCTGACTAATTGCTCAGAAACGAGAAATTCCTCGAATTTAAAGATATATCTCTCTTTCCTATGTATAAAGTTTCCTGAAGCACTCCTAACGAATTCATTTCAATAACAAGGCAGAATGAATGCTTAATACGGTTAAGGGAACGACTACAGATTGAGGATTCGATGCAACTTTGAAGCAATTCGATGCAACTTTGAAGTTTCATTAAAGTCACTTCAGCTCTTTTGTCGCTTTTTAACGCATTTCCTTTCCATTTTCATTTGTCCGTTTTTTAAGCTAGTAAGTTAACTTCACCAAGTTCTATGAGGACATCAAGGCTCTCAAGGCAAGACTACTGAATAGGGTACAGGTCAGCTTAGCATAACCTTCCCTAACACTAAGCGTTGGGTTTAAGTACTTGAGAAGATGAAGGCCTTGCAAGGACGAAAGAGCACATTCAGCAAATCAGACGCAGTTGTGAAAGACGCAGAATGATCCTCAACTATACGTAATTGTGGCAAACGAATCTCCTAAATAAACTATGCGAATTAAAGTTTTTGAGGGCATTATTGACGAAGTAGGAGCGTGTAGTTCAGTTGGAAGAGGTGCCAGCTGTCGCGTGCATCCGATACCAGGTTATTGGTTCGGATTTCCCGCCCAGGCCAGCCAAGCCTTCCGTCTCTCTGGGATCGGTGAATTGGTAAAGGAATTGTCTGGTAAGAGTAAAGCACTGACTTGTTCATCGGCTGGCCACCGCAAGTCATTGTATGGCCAAATACGCATTCAATTCACCTCCACGATATTCCGTAGAAGTAGAATGTGTATCCCGAAAGGGATTGAGTAACTCCGTCCTTTATCCTTTTTTATTTATAGACGAAGAACATTTGTAAACAGAAGAATACATCATAAGAACAGAATAAGAACAAGAATCCAAAATATGACGCTATGAAGTCCATCTTTCACTACGAACATATCATATTGGGACAGCACCTTTCTCACAGATTTCATTTGAAAAGCAGAAATTACCAAATAATGCAGTGTTTCTATTCTACATCCAACAGTGCCTTGTAATTTTTGGTGACGTGGATAGACTAAAAGAATCCACTGTGGCTGGTCAGTGTTTCATCCAGAAGCACGGACCTATTTCCTCGTCATCGCTACAACGTTTTCCGCATCTTCGCACCACTAGTTGGATGAGTTCAGATTATGTGGCCGACTAATGAAGAGGCCCAATGCACGCAGCTCAGCGCCGCTGGCGATATACACGAATATTTTAGTTCTGATCCCCGCAATCACAACCCCCACTTCCTCGGTCGAGTGGCCGCGAAACAACTCGCCTACACAATGGCTACTTGAAAGCATCTTACAGTAGAATAGACGACCGACAGAGAAGCACGTATTGTCGCCATTAATTTCAGGTGAGAAATATAAGCCAACGCTCATGAACGAACCTAGGTAACACCTTCAATTTGCACACAAATTCTTTTACGTCAAACCGCACGGTCGAACGGTTGAATTGTGCATGACGCATCTAATAGCCTTACTTGAGCTATTACCAGTCAGTTTGTCGCAGCCGTTCATTTATTCCAGAGCGCTGTGAAGGGTTGGGCTGGGAGCCCCCGCCCTCAGGTGCGACTTCCTTCCATGCACAGCCCACGGTAGGACAGCAAGATGCCTGTCGCTGTCCGCCCCTGTTCGAAAGTCAGTAGGAATGTGAATCTGTAGTTGAGGAAGGAGTAAGAATAGTCACCATTTCAACTGTGCATCTTTCCCCTTCATATGCATCATAGCAGAGACATATTAGGGTGGTGCGAAAGTATTAGTGGTTGTTTTAAAGCAACTACGTTGAAATAGAAGGATAAAGTATGGCGTTACTCGATTCCTTTTGGGATCCGCCACTCATCGTTCCTCTACTTTATGTCGTGGAGGCACTTGAATGCATATGTGGCCTATGCAATAACTTCTGGTGGTGAAACGATGGACAACTCACTGCCTTTCCTTATCACGCAAGCCTGGTGCCAATTCTCTGACCCCAGAGAATTGGAAGACTTGCTTGGCCTGGACAGGATCCGAACTAAAAACCACGATTCGAGGTGAAGACGAAGGCCGGCGCATTCTTCGATTGCACTAGTACGTGCTTTAATAGCAGAAAATATCATATGAATAAAACATGCAAACGAGATATATTTTGCCTATTTATAAGGCAGAAATAATAATGTTTTCTTTAAAATTAACAAACTGAAATTTAAGCTAGTTATTATTAGCAAAAATGTTCATGTATTTTTCTGCAGAAATAAACCGAAGAAAACGGTATCATTACCATTTCAAAAAATTCAAGCCACTCTCCTGTTATGCGATTTTGCGGAAAGCATATATCATTTATGAATACAGTCTGAATCCAATATGCATTTATATTTCCTTGTAGGTAGGTAGTCATGAAAAACTGGACAGGTTTATATGCTCCTGAACTCTTGTCTTAATGACACTATATGTTGTTTTAGATGTGAGAAACACTAAAATAAATGAGCACAATTCCTTCGAAGCGAAGTAATCGTCGTATCACTATCTTCAACTTCTACATCGTTCACAATTCCAGTGAGAATGCTATCATTATGTATACCGGGGCGGAATCCGTCCAATAGGTCATCTTTTAGTGAATTGCCTGGCATCGACTCCTTTTCGCAGCAAAAATGAATACAACATTTGATAGGTCAAACGT
This sequence comes from Heligmosomoides polygyrus bakeri, assembly GCA_947359475.1. NCBI lineage: Eukaryota > Metazoa > Nematoda > Chromadorea > Rhabditida > Heligmosomidae > Heligmosomoides > Heligmosomoides polygyrus. Next base: position 77,627,217 of record OX375870.1, read on the forward strand.
CATCATTATGGAGAACAAAAGAGAAAGGAACCATCTTGTGCTTGAGGTCTTAATAGCAGCAGTAATTTTATAGCTATATACGATGAGAACACGATTGATGATGAACAATAGCATCTTCTACCGGCCGGTGATTAATAGGCTCGGCTCTGTATTTAACCGTGAGAAATGTGGTTTTTCATTGAGAGCGCAGTAATCTTGCAAAACAGTGGGAAAATTTCGGCTAAAAATACTGCTCCATTTACAAAGACTGCAGCGATGCCAACGTCGTGAATCGAAACGATGTGGGAAGCTGAAACTCAAAAAGAGGTATGCGAAGTCAAATTACTGAAAGTTGATCGTTTCCCTTCGAATATGGGTATAATCTAAGCAGTGATGTGAAGCCGTAGGTAGTCATTTCACGCAACGACGAAGAAGGCTCTGTTGAAAAAGGTCGAATATCGACTTCGAGGAAAATTGGGAACGGCTAGATATTTCGAACACACGGATTATTCCATACCTGATAGCCGGCAGATTCAATATAACAGGAGTCATCGCAGAAATAAAATGCATCTTTAGGCCTTTTTGTTAGTGGAAAAATCCAGCTTTAACGCGACGATGCTAAGGTTCATAGCTGTGTATTAAGTGAGCGAGAGTAACCCAACTGTAAATAAAAAGCAACAAAAATTAAGACTAGGACTCTTTATCTTTTATCTATATCTCTAGAGGTGCATATTTAAAAAATCCCGACGTGCAAAAAAATGTTGATGAAAATGTATCGTTCCATGCAGTTCTTAAAGGCAACGCCAAAAAGCGTAAAAATTGCATTTTCAAGGTCTGACACGATCGTAAACATCAAAAGAAACGGAAAATATTTGGGTGCATAGAAAAGAGGTGCTAAATTGCAAGAGTTTGAGTACGGGCTTCGTGAAAAGTAAAGAAGCCAGGCATTTCGTCCCGGATTTTTTAACACCTGATGACCAGAGGAACTAGAACTGGAGAGGTCACTATACATAGAAGCAAGAGGTGCTTTTTGAAGATTTTTCTCGATAAAAAATCCAATTTTCATTGCGACAATTTTAAGGTTTGTAGTCGTGGACTGAGTTAGCGACACTAGCATAAGAGCAGGTAGAAATGAAAAAGTTAGAAATCAAAGCTAGACTACATAGTTGCCTCACCTTTTTTACGGGTAACTTTGTGTGTTTAAAAGATCCCAGATAGGGGTAAATTACGTATGAATAGAATAAGTATTTTTTAACGCGGCGCAAAAAACGTAAAAATTGCATTTTCAGGTTCTGGCTTAAACACAAATTTCAAAAAAAACGGAAAATTTTCAGGCGTAGAGCAGATGACCTAAGCTACAAAAAATGAAGTTCTTCTGAAAAATGTCGGACATGAACTTTGTCATAGGTGAGGAAGCGCTAGGCAGCTCAATCACGCGGATTTTCCCTACCTGATGGACGGCAGAAATGATATTGCAGGAGTGATAATTAAAAAAATAATAGCTTTAAAGTTTATTTGTCAGTCCAGTTTTTGGCGCGAAAATTTCAAGGTTCATAATCGTGAAATGTATGATCGAAAGTAACCTAATTCCATTTACAAACACAATAAATTCAAGGGCTTGTTGGCTCATCTTTTTATTCATTAACGGTGGCCGTTTTAAAGGTCCCAGTACAGTTTTAAAAAAACTTATAGATATATGAAATAAGTAGTCCTTGGAAACGTGTCACAAAAACGTAAAAATCGCATAAGCACGGCGTGCTTTCATCGTCAATTTCAATAAAAACGCAAGGTTTTTAGACATGACGCAGAGGTGCTTAGCTGCAAAAAAAAATGGAATAGCAGCTCTAAAGATCTTCTGCTTTAAACGTTAGTTACATTAAAGGAATGCTGAATGCGTTTTCAATGGGCTTGCCTAAATATTCTACGTATCTTAAAGTGGAGGAAGAATTCCTTGTGGAAGAGAAGAGTTCTCCTATGAGCAAGCGCTTAATTCGCTGTCAGCAATTAGCTAAGAGAAAGCACCTATTAGTTCCGGATTGACATGCGATAGCGTCTGATACGCGGACACAACAATGGGGACGTAAGTGTTGGTTCAAGTGCGGGTCAACAAGCTGGTCAATTAGAAGGCAGCTTGACACAAAGGACGCGACGAGCCATTGATTTCTATGCGAGATGCTCTAATGCCGACAATTAGATGAACAGCCCACTCAGATTTCCGCCAGCGTCTCAACAATGCCGCGCATACATGTGTGTGTTTTGCCCCTTTTTAGTCGGCGACACCGTCGGACGCGGGCGCGGCCGCGCGCGCTCCGTCCCCACAGGTGGCACCGAAGATACGGTGCGGTACGGTACGGAGACGTCCGCTTCGAGCCACGAACCAATGAGCGCGCTCGTTCCGGCAAAGAAGCAGAAACAGGGCTCAAAGTACGAAGAGCGTTTGCTCGCATGCAAGCCGAACTGCGGCTTACAAGGAAGGAAACAGGAGCGAACGAACTGCGGTTTACAATAATAGAGAGTACAGAAACGTTCGGAATCGCAAGAAATAAACATATAAAAAGAAGTGCATAACACTTCTGGGGAAAATTCAGATTACCTAGTCTAGGAAAATTCCACTTCGACCAGGAAGTTTCCTGTATTCTAGAGTGTCACGCTCAAACGTAAGGGATAGCTATCTCAATCCGCACATATTTGAATCCCATAAAATGCCTAGAGATCTTCAAAACACGGTCCTCAGTAATCACTGACTTAGAAGTTTTCAATTTAATTCTCTCGTATGATTGAAGTCAATTTCTTTAAGCCTCAAGTGGCTGGTATCGAAGATCTAAGATGTTACAACGATGTTTTCTTGCGATCAAAACTCAGCTCAAACTCAAACTTTCTATCAAGACCTTCACCTTTACTAGTTTCATGCTGATCTCAGCGGTCGACTCATCCCGATATATGTACGGGTGAGTGCTGATGGACTCCACGAGCTGTGGATGTTGCGTTTGATCAAACAGCGCCGGTGGTGTAATGGCGTAAGAGGTGCGGGTTCTAGTCCCGCCTGACGCTAGAGTTTTGATCGCAACAAAAAATCGTTGTAACAATTCTCTCTTACTTTCTAGGACCGGAGCTGGCTCAGAAAAGATCTCCTCTTGAAGCCCCAAACCGGTCAAAGGCCGATGGTTTCACTTACAGGGCAAATTTCACAATTTTGTCTCTAAAACAAATTTTTTATGCTGTCAAACAGGTTTCTGGGCTCTTGCAAGCGTATGGCTGAAAGGAAATTGCTTCTTTTTTTTTGTTAACTATGTAGTCTTTCTTATTTAGTGCCGTTTTCCTAACATATGTGTTATACCATTTAATAAATTATTATTATTAGTACTACAAAGCATACTGTTGTTGTCTAATGTAGGTCGAACTAAAGGCTCTCTTCCTTTTCTTTTTGTACTCATATCCTCGACTCATATCCTCGCATCTCTGCACAAGGTTAACCAATTTAATGAGAATGTAATCTACTACGTTTGACATCCCTCTCCTAATGAAACACATTTTTTTACTGTTATAACGCTGGTTTGTCACGATCAAAACTCTGCAATTGAACAGCGTCCTGCCCGGTAAATGGGGGTGTGAGTTTAAACCCCGCCTGATGCTACAGTTTTGACAGCAAAACAACAGCATATAAACCCAATAGCGATCACTCGAGGCTGAAAGAAAATGGCTAGAAGCACTTTTCAGCTTCTGATGTCTGTGCGGTCAGAGCTCTCAAATTATAGCATGGCGTTCTTAACTTCTTCTTGGCCTTGGTGCAACTCTGATTCAGATTCTTTCCCAGAGCCGGAGAAAAGTGAGAACACCGAGCGATATGTCTGGGGATGCGTATGATTTTAGGCTCTAGAATTTGTGATTAAACAACTTTGCCAAGCACAACGTGGCACTGGGCGCTCGGAGCGCAGCTCGAGGAGGTGTCGGCTCTCGTGAGCACCCAACACCAGGTTCTTGGTTCGAATTTTCCGACCAGACCAACCGGTAAAACACTTACCTGCTCAACAGGTGGCCACCGAAAGTCGTTGTATAGGTCGAAAGTTCACATCCCGTAGACGAAGAATGCATGGCGCATCCTCAAAAGGTTGAATAACGACGTTCTTTATTCTCTATATAGCGCTGCTTCTAGAAAGGAAAAATTTCTTTACTCACCAGAAAGAGAAAAAAATATTTGTCAAGGGTTTCCGCTATTTGTCCTTTAATTTTAATCGCTGGGCTGTACTGCCATCGATATTGGTTTCCAAGATTTGGTGTTGAGCCACCATAGCTCTACACTGGATAAAACAGCAGGAATGCTATGAGGCTCTCTTTCCTTGCTTCCACACCAGAGATCAAACATCTTGGTCTGTTTCTTCTTTCCCCTTTGTGCGATCGTTTGCTCTAACCAAAACCTTTCCCAGCTTTGAAGTACGGCATCTCAGGTTTCCAGAGTAATCGTTTTGTCCTATTCTCAAACTAAATATTTTGTTTTACCGTAGAACCCAAGTTTTGACTTGATCGTTGGACCTAACGGTGTCCTTCCCGAGATTCATCTTATGAAGAATAATTAAAGAAATCGTGAAGTTTTTGAATCTGAATATGTCCCCAAATAGTCTAAATTCCCGTGAAGAAAAAAGCGTAGAAAAGAGGGAAAAGCTAACAATAACGTAAGGGTACTGTAGTGATCAGCATGGTAAGCATGCTGGGGTCGAAACTAAATTTACCTTGTAACACGCTCCACTAGAACATCGCGCAGTGATATTTATTTACTTACTTATTCATTTATTGTACGTGACGCATGCAAGACTGTTTGAAATTGGCGTTTCAAAAAGGCAAAATGAGATATACCCGATGAGAAAAACAAAAATATATGTTTGTGTGATAGAAGAACAAAAACAACATTACGTTGATGAATCACTTTGAGGTGCCCGCCAATGAGCTTTCTAATTTGAGATGGAGTTTGATGGAGCATTTTTTTTTTGCTTCAAACTAGCTCCTTGGCTAAAAAAAGAAGCCCGTAGTTGAGAGCTTGTCTCAGGAAAACGAATTTTAGACCTGCACCCACGCGTGTTCAATAAGAAAGTTGTTCGAAAATTGTAGAGACGTAAACGTGTTAGGTTGTCCGGAAATTAATGCAGTTTTTGGACCTCAAACTTTAAAGCTACATATCTCAGCTCAAACACAACTTTATTAATCGAAGTAAGAACTATTCGAGTTTGCATATCTTTGCAAATGAGACATTAGCTTATGCATTCCTGTTGCCTAGAAGTTTGAAGTTCTGGAGCGGATGAATTCGTCGAAGGCAGTTTCCACCTGGGCTCGGTTATTGAGCATTTCTCGTTCAAGAACTTATCCAGGTGCTTGAAGAAGTGATAGTCGGTTGGCGAAAGAGCCGGAGAAAATGGTGGGTGTGGAAAAGTTTCGTAGCCCAACTGGTTCAACTTCTACAGCGTCGGATGCACAGCATGTGGTTGCGCTTTGTCGTGGAGAAGGATCGGTCCTTTTCTATTTACCACTTCCATGTGCATACGTTGGAATTTTTCGTGCATTTTGTCGATCTATTGGACGTACTTCTCTGCCATCATTGTTTCGCCGAATTCAAGAAACTGTGGTGAATTAATCCAGAAGGAAACTGCCAAACAGTTATCAGGATCTTCTTTTGGTGCACTTTCGGTTTCGGAAACTGCTGCGGAGCTTCACCGCGGTTCAACCACTGGGCTGATCGTCGCCGGTTATCGTGGAGGATCCATTTTTCGTCATAAGTTATGATACGGTCGAGAAATGGATCGTTCTTGCTGCGAAGAAGCAGCGCTGACGACACTTCGAATCGACGATTTTTTAATGGTCGTTGAACTCGTGGGGTATCCATTTATCTAACTTCTTCGTCATTCCAATTTTCCGCAGATGAACCCCAAACACTTGACTTGCTTACGCAGAGTTCTTTCACAAGTTCTCGAACGGCCACACATGCATTTGCTTCCACCAAGGTCTTCAACTCGTTGTCATCAATGCTAGAGCGACGTCCACGACCTGCATCACCCTCAAGATCATATTCACCTCGACGGAATTTTTGAAATCAGCGCATCACCGTGGATTCGTTAACACATACTTGGCTCCATACCTGGTTGATGTTCCGATTTGTTTCCGCCGCAGTACGACCGAGCTTGAACTCATAGAAGTAAATATGCCGAATTTGCTGCTCTGACACGTCCATTTATAGCTTACAAGATCTGCTGTGAAGTAAACTGTATTAAAATCAAACAGCATAGTGAGAAAGCGCACAAAACTGGCTTTGTAGAAGTGTACAATTATGCACTATTCCAAGGTAAAGTTTTGCCAAAAAATCCCTCTCTAAAGTTGGAGGTCGAAAACCTGCATTAATTTCCGGACAACCTAATACTTTCTCGGCGATTATTTTGTAAATCGTGAAAAAATCTTGTCTCTTCCTACGCATTCATACGCAGTGATAGAGAAGAAATGTAGAGAATTTCGCAACGAACATTGACAGGTGGGATGGATGTGTAAACCTAACAGCAAAGCTGCATCCAAAGCTCTCGATTGAAATCTTTCTGTATCATTTTTAGCCTGGCTTGGTGGTGTTTGGTAGATGGACTGAACAAAGTCGTGCCACATTCGAGTATGGGGCAGATATGACAGAAGAAAGCCAATCTGAAAGTATAACGGTGAACAATGCGCGGCAATTTTCGAGTGAATACACTTGGGAATTATTGCGTAAAAACGACATCGGACTTAGATAGTGGACGATATGTAAAGCTAAAAAAGTATCCAATGATCGTTTCGCGCGACAACGCTCATCTAGATCTAGGACAAAGCTACGAGCTCATGGTGACGAGTGCAAAAATCTTGTGCGTGTTCTATGTATTCTCTAGACCTTTCTCCGAAGTCTCTAGCACCACTCCAATCATGTCAAAAACTTTCTCAACCGAAAAAGGTCCGATGGACTAAGAGCCCCGCCAAGAAACATCTTGTTTCTAAAAATCCTCAGCTCTACATATATGATGGCCATATTGTATCATATTGAGAAAGGCTCCAAAATAGAAGATTTTTGCGGAAGAAATGAAGCTGACGAATTATCTGTTTGCTGCGATGAAAACTAGTGCCAGGAAGGACTCAAAACTGCACTCCCTGTCTATCGGGCAGGATGTTCTACGCCATTACACCACCGATGCTACTTCGTCGAAAGCAGCTTTGTTTAAGCTCTTTACTAAACCACTGAAAAGGTTAGACTGGCGCCGTTGCCTTGTGAGAACAGTTAAACTGTTCTACACAGATTTTGTATAAGACGCATTAAAAAGCGAGTTTAGCAAACACCGGTGGCAGCCGAAAAGCTAGATTTTCGCGCCGTGCCATATCATAAACCTCAGAAACACTACGCTAAAATTAATCTGCAGTTTAGAAAAAATGGGAAGAAATTCTCTAAAAACTCAGCAGTGAAGCACTGGCATCGAATCAGCACTAAACTAGAAAACTTCAGAGATATGACATAGTAATCAGGGTGAAACGCTCTGCAAGTGGACAAGACATCTTCAGCCTTATTTATTCACTAAAGAGTTTTAAAAGGATATTAGTGCATTATCGGGCGCGTGCAACACAATCGGAGAAGGTACCGGCTGTCGCGTGCACCAGGTTCCTGGTTCGGATTTCCCGCTCAGGTCAACCAAACCTTTCATCCCTCCAGAGCCGGTGAATTGGTACCAGGCTTGTCTGGGAAGGATACAGTGTTGTCTTGTTCATCCGCTGGCCACCGCAAGTCATTGTATGGCCAAAAACGGATTCAAGTCTCCTCCACGACATTCCGTAGAAGTGGAATGCGTGGCGCATCCCAAAAGGGTTGAGTAATCTCTTATCTTTTATCTCTTATCTTTTACTCTAGTGCATTATAAGAAGCAAATCATGCTCAATATCCCAAAGAGTTTTGCATAAAAATATGACAATAACAAACCTATTCGAAGCATTTTAGAACTTCTAGACTTTTGTCTTGGGACAATTTCCGGTAGCTGATAATCTATTATAAGCACAGTTTATAAAACGTTTCTGAGAGCAAGCTAGTATATTAGGACAAAGATAGTGATAAGAATCTGAGGAAAAACTGTGATACATAGCCTGTTGCAGATGTGTCTTGTTCGGATAAATGAAGAGTTTTTACCCAACGGAACGGCAGCTGCAAACTACACCTAGTTGAGTGCACCCTTTCAAGCACTGAAAAATTTGTAGCTTCAATTCCGCTTAATTCTGGACGATTCCATGTATGTCGGTTGCACAAGGTTGTTTCCATGATAGTTTGTGAGCTCAAATTTTACAATTGCTCACAACTAGAAAGTTCTAACGAGTGAGTTTTTTCGGCGAAACCACCTTAGTTTGCAACTTCTATTTTTAAACGAACGTAGTTTTATTTTAACTAAGAAAAGGTGTGCTACATACGTTAGCGTATCTTCGCAGTCGAAGAAACTACAGATTAGATGTTCTTAGATGGATGTTTGGCTGCGATCAAAAATCTTGGGCCAGACGGGACTCGAACCCGCCAGACGGGACTCGAACCCGCACCTTCTGCTTTCAGGGGCCAGATTCATCAACGACTTACAGCAATTTAACAGAGAAAATTACAGCCGAAATCTCTGATAGCTCTGCTTATCAAGCGGGGTGAGCGATAAGCCACGTTATCTGAGTTTTCCGCTGTGAGTTCTCCATTAAGGTTATGTAGGTGGTTGATGAATCCGGCCCCAGGGCAGCGATGCCACGCCTTATCCCATAAGCGCTGTTTGACCGAAGAGAACAGGTTCTAAGCCGGTGTAAGGCGTAGCATTGCTGCCCGGAAAGCAAAATGGGCGGGTTCGGGTCCTGCCTGGCGCAACAGTTCTGATCGCAACCGAACATCCATCTAAGAAAACATCCATCATCCATCCATCTACTATACCAGCCGCTCCAGGCATAGGCAAAAACATAAAGATCATTGATTCGAATTTTCCAGTTGTGAACAATTAAGTACCTGGTGCTCATGAACTGTCGGAGCTTTTCCAGAAACCCGTAAGAACAACATTGTGTAAGCGAATTACTCAGAGTCATGCAGATCTAAGTGATATGAAAGCCACAAATTTTGCAGGGTTTGAAAGGATGAAAACGACAAAGTATAATTCGTAGTTGCTGTTCGGTCCAATCTAAAAGAAAAGCAGGACAGATCCGTTGATCACACCGAGCAACAAAGGATTACCGTTGACGCTGACCAGAGAAGCCACTCTCAAGAACGAGTCAGAGAACTCAGCAATCATGGCCTGTTCATCATTTGGAAATGCAAATTGGAAAGATGAAATTACTCGATTAATGGTTACCACACCAATTGAAGAGCGAACAAGAAAGGCTCGTTTTAAACGTTCTTCAAACCTTCACTGGACAAAAATGAGCCGCTTCTGTTAGATATGCTGCGAACAATAGAACATATTCTTAGAACAACGTTCACCTAATTTTCAGGCTGAAAATATGGGAGCATTTCGGCGAACCGCGAACGAAGACCATCGTGCACTGCAGACATCTGGGAGAACATAATCCTCGATTAGTGTAGTAGACGTGTCAGCCGCGCTCGCATTTTGTTTACAAATGAAGAACAAGGATCGACACACATATTGGCGAACCTGGTTCGGCGGTTTCTATTTCTATAGGAAGCTAATACTAGCATGAGGAGGCAAATTGAATGTTAAGTGGAACAATAAGTGGAACAATTTTTCTGAACGCGTCTCTTGACGAATTGATCTCTGCAGCATTTCTTTATAAAACTATTGGCTCTGTTGCTTTGGTTCGCTCAAGTTGCTTCTAGTGTACCCGCCGTCTGAAGTTGACCTCTCAGGAATCAAAATCTGACGAAGACGAGGGCAACCGTGTACAGGATCGATCGTCTACAAGACTTTTGCTTGCACATGGACAAAGTATTTACAGGTGCGGCCTTGCTTTGCGGTTAAGCAAGGCACAGAATTCGTTCCGGTAACTGGATTCTTATAAAATCACGACTTTAAATAAAATGGTCAGTCAATTCAGTAACTAACCCGAAAAAAAACAAATAGAACTGTAACAAAACTTGTAGAGGGTTTGGTTAAGAAGATAGGCCTATGACAAGGGCGACAAGTTTATTTAATTGAGGAGGATTTGAAGAGGAGCAGCCAGTCGACAATGACTGCTTTCCGAGAAGGCAGCACTGCCGCCAAAGAGTCCACGACAAGGTTTTAATTAATTTATTAGTATTTACATTTTATATTTTTTGTATTTATTTGGGAGCGTGTAGCGCAGTCGGAGGAGGTGCTGGCTATAACGTGCACCCTGTACCAGGTTACTGGCTCAGATTTCCCGCTCAGGCCAACCAATCCCTCCATCCCTCCGGTGTCGGTGAATTCGTGCCAGTCTTGTCCACGAAGGATAAAACACTGACTTGTCCATTGGCTGGCCACTGCAAGCCGCTGTGTGGCCAAATACGCATTCAACTCACCTCCACGATATTCCGCAGAAGTAGAATGCGTGGCGCTTCCCAAGAGGACTGATCAACGCCATCCTTTTCCGTTATTATTTTGTGATTCGTTTTTAACTCAAAATGATAAAGAAAAAGAATGGCTTTGATCAGTAAAATGTCAGGAATTTTTGCAACGTCAGGAATTTTTGCGACACCGCGCCGGTGGTGTAAATAACGGCGTAGAGCAATTCCGCCCATGTCGAAAGGAAGTGAGTGTTCATGTCGCGCCTAACGCTAGAGTTTTGATCGCAACAAAACATGATTATGAAAACATACGACACAAAAATGACAGAAACTTTTAGTCAGCAAGGGAAGCAGCTAAAGAAATGTGCGAAAAAATGCGCTCATCTTCTGAACTGTAGACTAGGCCCTAACAGGAGAGGAATCCTGTAACGACGCTTACTCGCACGCAAGGACCCGGTACGAGCCCGAGATTCTAAGAAGAAGAAGAACGAACTAACGCGACCTCCTGCTCAGTTTTTCATTGTAGGAGAGATGTCTGCAACTTGTCACAATCGTCTTTTCTTCGGTGACATATTGTTCAGATCACAAATAATCCTATCGAGAAGAAACAAGGTAAGAACTAACCAGTGCATAAATGTTTCACGCGCACTGAGGTCAACAAACTCTAAGGCCGTAAGAATTGATTTGCTAGGTATTATATTCAGCATGACTATGTGAATAAAACGAGCATAAAGTCGATCTAGCATTCCAAAGCTTTGATGTTGTCCTTCGATCCCAGAGCCTCACCAGATACCAGCTCTCTGCAAATCACAGACATGCTATTTTTCATGAATTTTTTCATGAATTATAACTGGAAAATCATATGACCTCTATTTCCACTTGGAGGGGATAAATGGAGACAAAACATCGTAGATCATGTGCTTCAAGGGCAACATCGTAATTGTAGTTCGGAAAAGTGGGAAACACACATACTACATACGGTACATGTCGCGTAGGTGAGCAGCATTAGTAGGTGGGAGCGCGCCAGCCAATGATAACCAAACAGAGCACAGACCGAACACATGCCAGCCCATCCGGGTACCAACTACACAGACTCTCTCTGATTGGCATGCCCATTCAATCTGTGATTGGTTTAGACGTTCCCACCTTCCAATGCTGCTCACCTTCGCGACATATACCCTACATACATCACAACCGTCCATGGAAAACCTTGGTATCATACTGGTCAGCTGTGGCGCTCATCATGTTAGTTCAGGAGGTCCTGGTATTTTTAGGGTTGTAGAGTTAACGGGATGGTACATCTTCAAGAACTCAACTTCTACTTACTTGTGATTCTTCATTACTCTGCAGCTTGCAAGCTATGTAGATCGACGATAAAGGAAGATCTTAAGGAGTGAAGGGCGGAAGTGCTAAAGGAAGCTGCAGAGGCAGAGCTGAGCATACGCAGTGCTCGCCGGAACTTCGCCAACTTCAAGGGCAAGATGACCGTTTCCGACGTCCTGACGGAACGGTCGCCTATTCCAGAAGAACTATAGAGAAGGTCATCCACAACTTCTACTCCGATCTCTTCGATAGCCACGTCCACCTGCCCCCATGCCTTCTTCCGTACGATGGATGCGTCATTCCATCTGTTCTCCCTTCCGAGATCCGACATGCTATCGCGTCGGCGAAGAAACGTACAGCACCCGGTCCCGACAGGATCAGACCCGAACACCTTAAGAACCTCCCGCCAACGCTCATCAACACCCTGGCGCGGCTCTTCACACGCTACCTGTCGGAGTGCAAGGTTCCATCTCAGTGGAAGACCAGCAAGAGCGTCTTGCTGCACAAGAAGGGACACGTGCCTGACATCGGCGACTATCGCCCGATCTGCATGCTGTTCGTGGTCTACAAGCTGTTCACTCGAGTCATCTTGAATAGGCCAACGCTGGACGAAGGACAGCCGTGCAAACAAGCAGGATTCCGAAGAGGATTCAGCACGATCGAGCACATACACATCATTACGAAGCTAATCGAAGTGTCGCGAGAGTACGAGATGCCGCTCTGCCTTACGTTCACCGACCTGGAGAAGGCGTTCGACTCCTACAGATTGAGGCGATCGTCAAAGACCTGGTCACATCAAATATTCCTACACAGCACATCATAGCGCTTCAGGAGCAGTATACTTGCGGATTCACTACGCCATCGTGCTCACGCTACCTGGTTTATTTTTACATAAAGACTTATAGTATCAAAGAAGTCGGTTGTAATGTAATCTGATCTCATCACTACCTATACACTGTCCTAGTTGTAGATCTACTTTAATGTTAATATAAGATGGCCTGGAGATCAGCAATCAGACATAGCATCAGAAGTAGTCGTCAGTGAAATCTATAACTCCACATACATCGGAACGAATTGGTAGCGGACTGGGAAGACTTGTTTATCGGGTGGGTCCTCAACTCATTGCTAATGCCAATTACGCAGTGCCTCATCGAAATCGCGCTATAGTAAAGCGAGAGGTCCGTTCCAAAGGTGTTGATTAATGGCGATCCTCAACCTTCCTTATTTACACATGGAAACATTTCTGTATCACACTTTGCTTTTAAGCCTGTTACACCTTTCCACTTTATAGATTTATTTTTTATCTATTCGAGCAAAGCACCCTATTGAATCATGAAAAAGGACGAGAAAATAAAGGTCAATCCTCGAAGACGTTTATCGCAGCAGTGTAACTAACGAAAAAATCGCTGCACACTCTAAATCACGATATCGTTACCCACGAACGCCTACTTGGCGAAACACACTGTTAGAAATCAACGGCTAGTAGTTGTCGAGGAAATGATTAGTGACTTTGGTCATGATTTCTATGGATCTCTTTCCATACTTATTTAAAGAGCAGGAATTCTTTCAAAATTTAAGCAATTAAATCCGATACCAAGCGTGGTATCGGAGAAAAAAACAAAATTTAAATCCTTAATTAATTGATTGTACAGCTTTTTGACCAATTCTTTTGTTACGACGTTGTCTTAAGCTGCACTTTTAAGTACTTACGATTCTTGCAGGGCCTTAAGCGAAGGCTTATTCAAGTAAACGGCGAAACTGAAGCCATTTAAATCGTTTTCTGTTCAGGAAAAGCTCGCTGAATTCAATCTTCTCAAAACTTCTACGGACTTTTGGCATGATGGACTGATCATGGATCTGTATATCCAACATAACATAACAAATCTTCTAACCTCCGAAATTGGTACTCAAATTTCATTCTGGGAGAACATGTGGGTCACTGACTAATTATGGTGGCTATTCAGATCCCCGAATATTCAGATTGTATAAGCCTAGAAATTTCATAATTTCCTGGTAGGAGGATAATGGCCAACTTCTAGATCCTACATGAAGAACAAGTTCTACCTCAGAGATTTTATAGAAATTTTCTTGATACAAGTTATGAAGGACGATGTGTGCCACCCCCGCCCCCCCCCCCCCCCCCACTCTCGTCGTGTAAACTACCTTCTCCTCCATTTCTTCAATGTCTCACAGGACGTCACTTCATTGGACCAAAAAGTGCATACAGTGGCTTTCTTAGAGTCGTATGTATAAGGCAAATCTATATCCTTGAAGTCAATGAAGAGAACGATGATGACGAAATGTCAATCCTTAAATTAATCATCCAGCTTGAAAGCTTGCAGAGAAAAGAAAAAAACACAATTGCGGTGACTTCTTGTGAAAACAAACAAACAATGCTGCTTAGGTGAAAGCGATGTCACACAAAGCGCAATAATGGCACAGATGTACAACTATTTTGACGGTAAATACAAATGTTCAACAACGATAATAAAGGAATGGAACGCGGTAGAAATCAGTAGAGCAGGCCGATTAGGTACGACTGCTCAGGACGAGGACACGGTCGAAAACTGACTGTTCTTTCATCCACCGGACTTGCCACGTTGCTGTCGCTGACCGGTAGAAGCGTGTGGCTTGATCAGGAGATGACGGTCAGAATACGTGGCGCACTTCTTTGCGACATTATGCACAGGCATTCGGCTTCTTACAAGTTAGTCTAGAGGACTGCTCGTGAGTTATGCTTGCCAGGCGATAGATGAGCGGTCACTTCGAGCGTTCAGAAAGGGGCAGGCTGGCTTTCAATGCGGATTAAGGGAATGCCTTTTTATTTATATCTCTAGGCTGGAGGGGCTTCTTATGAATCCGGACGAGTAGAAAGTTTATCCAACATACGACCAGAGAATTCAACTACCAGATCTCTTTCGATTTCGTCACTGCAACACAAAAACCTCATGGGATACAGAGAAGAGAAAGAGAATTTTCGTGTGAATTTAGTCGTTTCCTTTCTTCTAGAGTCTTTTCATTCGCATCGGAGACTGTATGCCCCTGCCGAAACATTCCTCATGTTGATGACCGAATGTTTCACCGATAGGTTCTTCACAGTAAATCCTTTAAACAGCGCATTATCTATATCTCTGAAAGAGCTTGAAATTCTGACTGCAGAATTGACTGAAATTCCGACTAGTGTAGTTGATAGATGCGTCGCCCGACTTAGTTCTGTTCAGTCAAGCCAACCTCGTAAACTGTTGGTCGGGTAGGTCTAGCGTAGTGTCACGTAATCAGTACAGCAATGCTTGTCCCAGAGGTGCACCGATGGTGCAGTGATTGTCTTCACGCGTCGCAAGGGCCGCTCGAAGGCTCCGTTTCCATCGATGCGCACATCATTGTATGTTGCGTTTTGTCCTCCATAAAACCCAATATTGTCTTTTCACTCGTTTCTGAACAAATGACCGGTTACAGTTAGCAACGTCTGGTGGCATGACGCAGAATTTAAATGGAAATCTTACATTTAGCGTTTAAAACAGTAGCTGCCTCGAATCTGAACAAATCAACTTTCAAGTTCGGGTACTATGGCTAAACTAGGCTAAACAACTAGTCAGTGATTTTATCCTTGATAGTAGGTATTCCTGAATTATTTTTATTTATTCACCTGTCAAAAAGACTTTGCCGGTAAGTTCATTAGGTACTTGAATTAATCTAATCGTCCGGTCTCTCCGGAGCGCATATCAACGCTTGTAATGTCGTCCTCATGTCCCCATCCTGAAGTCGTCCAAAACATGCGCTGCTATCACTGTGAACATCAGCCTTCCCAAAATTTTCGAACAATTTCAACGTCTTACGATTAGCCGGGACCTTTGAAGCTGCCGAATAATGTAGCTCATAGAGTGATCTGAATCGATCGTTACTAACTTTTTGAAACTATACAGTTATGGCCGTGTCTTTTGATCAAATCCGCGTTTTCCCGACTTTTGCGTCTTTTTGATATAACTCGCCTAAAATTCATTAATTTCAAAAACAAACGATACATTTGAGCTCAGGAGCTCGAGTTCTATCGTATGGTATACATTGTTCATATGAAACTATGGAAATGGCCGAAATTGAAAACTTGCGCTCCATTGCGAAGGGCGGTCGCGGACGAGTTGTCGGTCGCAAGCCATCGAAGACCGTTGCGTGCTCACAATTCCTCTAGTTTGAGGTTTTTTGAGAAACGGTGGGTATAGTTCGATTAGTCTCTTCGAGATCTACACAAGCATTTGTACAACTTCGCCAGGCCACCGCGTTTTCGCAGTGGGTGGTCAAAAATGACTGGGGCAGACCTTTTGCGATTGGAGCTTATTTTTCAGGACTTGCATGTTCTCGGAGTATATCAAACATGACGTAAAGTGTTCCGTCATGCCAGGAATCCACTGAGAGTGCGCCGTGCACTATGCATATAGGATCAACCTGTCAATCGGGGGGGGGGGGGGGGGGGACAGCTTGTAGTGTGAGCGTTTAGGGAGTCTTATGAGAAATTCTCAGCCGCCCTACTCAGGAGTTGCTCTAAGGCTGTCCAGCTAGCCTTTGGAGTGCGTCGTGCACTATGCATATAGAATGGTACCTATCAATCGAGAAAGGCGGGAGAGCTTGTAGAGTGAGCGTTTGGGGAGTTTTATCACAAATTTGCGACCGGCCTACTCAGGAATTGCTGTACTCTGTTCCGGCGAGACCTAGGAGAATCGATCCGGCTGCAGCTCGTGGGTTTCGTAGGCAGCAGAGAGCTTTAGTAGTCCGCAGAAGTACAGCGTTGTAGCTTCTAAAACGGCGAAATTATAGCGGTGTGAAAATGCATGTGAGGCTTGTGTGGCCCAATTTTTTCCCGATTTTAGTTGATCACTGCGGGAAGACGCGATGAGCCAACAGCCCAAAAGCGCGTAGGAGAGCAGAATACTGCAGGCACTTTGCGATGGCATGCTTAAAACTCCCCTGCTGCCTAAGCTGCTTCGGCCCCATGTGACATTCTAGAGCGGTGGAGGGCAGAACTCATGATGTCATCGAAAATCGATTTTTCCGAACCGGCCCAACATTGGTACCATTTGGCTTTTCGTGCTGAATTGAATGGTGCTTCTTAGACTAGTGAAAACCGTAATTTGGGTAAGTAAGAGAAGGGGGAACCTCGACCGTTATTGTGTTAAATTGCACTCGCGGGCGTGTTCTGGGCGCGATAACTCTGTATATTGTGGACCTGTCCGGTTGGAAGTTGTGGATTTTGTAGGCATCAGAAAAGTCTAGTGTCGCACTGAAACACTGTAATGCAGCTTATGCCTGGAGAAAGTTACAGTGGTGCGAACATGCAGGTTGTCCTTGTGTGACACGATTTTTCCCGAATTCAGAGGACCCCTGCGGGAAGACACGGCGAGCTAACAGCCCAAAAGTGCGGCGGCGAGCAGAACACTAAAGGTACTTCACGATAACGTGCTCAGAACTCCTTAGTTGTCTAAACTGCCTTAACCTCAGTTATCAGATTAAAGCGTCGGAAGATAGCGGTTAGAGTTTCCTTCGCTCTTACTCGCCAAGATTTTAGTTCTCGACATTCGCAATGGTACCTTTCTGTTCAACATGAGAGGCGCTATCGAATGGTATCAATTTCGACTGATTTTGGAAACATCGATTTTTTGACGGTTTCTTATCGAGGACGAGGCCGCTGGCCGCAGTAGAGGGACGTTGTCGAAAATTGATTTTTCCGAACCGACCCATGTTTGATACCATTCGATAGAGCTTTTCGTCGTGAATTGAACGGTATTATTGAGTTTCGGAAAAACTGTGATCTGGGTGAGTAAGAGCGCAGGAAACTTCAACCGCTAAGCCCGCCACCCTAAAATGGCAGCTGGGACTAAGGCAATTTAATGAGCTAGGGAGTTGTGAGCATGCCATCTGAAAGCGCCTTTAGTGTTCTGCTAGCATGCGCATTTGTAGGCCGTTAGCTCTCCGCGTCTTCCCGCAGGGGTCAACTGAAATTGGAAAAAATCGTGCCACACAAGGCTAACTTGCATATTCGCAGCGCTGTAACTTTGTCCAATCAGAAGCTACATTACTGTGTTTTAGCAGTCTACTAGAACTTCTTGCATCCTACGAAACCTATAAGCTGCAGCCGGAAAGGTTCACAATTTACAGAGTTATCGCGCTCAGAACACACCCGCGTGTCAAATTTAGAACAATAACGGTCGATGTTCTCCCCGCTCTTACTGGCCCAGATTACGGTCTTCGCTACTCTATGCCAAACCATTCAATTCAGCATGAAAAGCTCTATCGAATGGTACCAAACATGGGCCAGTACGGAAAAATCAATTTTCGATGACGTCATCGCCCCTTTGCCGCGGCCTGGAGTGCCCTCGTCTTCCACGCGAACTTGTCAAAAAATCGATGTTCTCAGAATTGGTACCGTTCGATAGAGCTTTTCGAGCTGAACAGACCGTTACCACTGCGAGTGCTGAAAACTCAAATGTGGACGAGAAAGAGCGCTGGAAACTTTACCGCTGCCCTCCACCGCTCTAAAATGTAAGATGGGGCCGAAGCAGCTTAGGCAGCAGGGGAGTTTTGAGCATACCATCGCAAAGCGCCTTCAGTATTCTGCTCTCCTACGCGCTTGTGGGCTGTTGGCTCATCGCGTCTTCCCGCAGTGATCAACTGAAATCGGAAAAAAACTAGGCCACACAAGCCTCACATGCATTTTCACACCGCTATAATTTCGCCGTTTTAGAAGCTACAATGCTGTACTTCTGCGGACCACTAAAGCTCTCTGCTGCCGACGAAACTCACGAGCTGCAGACGGATCGATTCGATCTCTACAGAGTTATTGCGCTCCGAACACGCCCGCGCGTGCAATTTGCGAGCTCTCCCGCCTTTCTCGATTGATAGGTACCATCCTATATGCATAGTGCACAGCGCACTCCAAAGGCTAGCTGGACAGCCTTAGAGCAACTCCTGAGTAGGGCGGCTGAGAATTTCTCATAAAACTCCCCAATCGCCCACTCTACACCCTGTCGCGCCCACTCGATTGATAGGTCCGATCCTGTATGCATTGTGCACGGCGCACTCTCGAGGGATTCCTGGCATGTCAGAGCACTTTACGCCATGCTTGAGATACTCCGAGAACGTGCAAGTCTCGGAAAATAAGCTTCTCCAATCGCAAAGAGACCGTTAAAACCATTTTTGCCCACCCACTCGAAAATGTTCGGTGTTCTGATAATTGTATACATTACTGTGTAGACCTCGAAGAAACGATTCGAACGGTAGCAACCGTTTCTCAGAAAACCTAAAACTGAAGGAGTTATGAACATGCAACGGTTTTCGACGACTTGCTACTGACAACCCGTCCGCAGCCGCCCTTCGCAGTGGAGCACCATTTTGAACGAAAAACTAACCTTTGAAAAAATTCGGTTGAACTTTGAAATTTTTGCCCATTTTTTAACGCTTTCTGATAGAGCTCGAAATGCTGAACTCAAGAATGTGCTTGCTTTCGCAATTGGTTAACTTTGAAGGAGGTTATTTCGAAAGGCCGAAAAAGCCGAGAAAATGCAGCTTTTTCGGCATTTTTGAAAAGGCTACGGCCACAACTGTAGTTCGAAATCGAACGATACTTGAGAGCGAGGGATTCGTCATAGTGAATTAGAGAGGGAGTTCAAATAAAGGTGACAGTTAACTAGAGGTAATGCAATATTTTGTTTGTTGCTGTTGAACATACCTTGGATGTAAGTGTCCGATTTTTCTAGGTTATTATAATCCCTGAGAACTCTCGAAAACCTGATGAGCATGAAGCAGCGTCACGAAACGGCTGCCTAGTCGATTCTGGTGGCGATATTATGGTTTTGAATACTATCTTATCTTCATGCCTAGTGTTGTGTATAGTTTTGTTCAAATGCCCTATTCGAACAAGTATTCCATTGACTTTCATTCGAATCTAGATATTGAATTTTTCGGAATTTAAAAAAATCGCGTTTTTCGCATGTATTCGAATCCTAATCTTCATAAAACCACTTTGCGATCATGTTTTAATTCGAATACTCGAAAATTGAAACCATTCCAATATGCGAAAATTTTGCGAGAGCACAACTATGGTTGTGCGTATAGTTGATCCTATACTGGTTGTTTCAACTGATAATCACTAATACGTGATAATAAACTATGATTTTGACAAACAAAATCCTGATAAACGTCTTCAAGTGATAAAATACAATTTTTTGTGAAGGTGATGATGCATTACAGAATACATGTATGCATGTATCAGTGAAATGCTAACTTAAACTATTTCTGTGGACCATTTCAAGCAGTTGGGCCTAGTTGAGAGCCCTTTCTTATTACGTGCTCCGACGGGAATACGGCGTCCCAATTGCAACGAGTCTATGTGACTCCACTGACTCTGTCCAGTGATTGTGCATAGAGGCACGCTTTTTTTGTTAACTTTGTGCAAATGGGCTCGAAGGAGGAGGAGGTCACCATGTAAGGCACCCCCATAACGCATTTTGTGTTGCGCGAAAATGGAACTGTTCGTACGTTCCATTTTTGATGTAAATCATATTCATGGGCCTTCTCACGAAGACTGAAAACCACAGACTACAAGGTGGCCTCTCCACCATTCTATTAACTAATGCCGTCCTTTATTCGTATCCTTTTCTTGTCCGAGCTGGAATAAGCTGAACAGGAGCAAAGAGCTGACTCTTGAACATAACAGGATAGAAGCTTCCTTACCAACCGTACGGCTTTATATGTGTGCTGAAGAAAATATGCTATACCCGCGGCCGCCAAGCCTGGCGTGGCCCGCACGTCCAGCACAGGCACAGGCGAAGCCGGCGACGGATGTTGGCTGAGGAAGCATTCCCAGCTAGGTTTGGGCTACGTTCCCAGCGTGGCCAGCCATATCAGAAACCTGGCGTGGCCCGCACGTCCAGCGTGTGGCGACGGACGCTGGCTGAGAAGCACCCTAGCTAGGTTTGGGCTACGTTCCCAACGTGCGCGCCCTACCCGAAGCAGGCGACGCCGGCAAGCCTGACGTGGCCCGCACGTCCAGCGTACGGCGCCGGCGAAGCCGGCGACGGACGCTGGTAATAGGATAATGCGAAAAGTTACTGACATCGACTCGCAAATCAAGAACATGTGGCAGATATGTAGCAAATTACGCGTAGTAGTGAGGAAAATCCCTTCCTTTAGTGGCACCTCAACCCTGGGAGATGTCCACTAATTGCAAAAGAAATGACCGGAGTATCTTGCTATTCCGGTCTTCTAATTGGATTGTAAACGATTATTCAGTTGTCTTCCTAAATTCAACTCTTTTCATCCACAATTGCGGTTTTGTTCTGCCTTCTTTCGGTTCTCTATGGAACATCCCTTCGAAATCGAGTTATTCGATTGTTCGGTTTTCGAGAACAGCAAAAAATTGAGTTATTCGATTGTTCGATTTTCGAAGACAGCGAAAAATCGAGTTATTCGATTGTTCAATTTTCGAAGACGGCGAAGAATCGAGTTATTCGATTGTTCGATTTTCGAGGACGGCGAAAATTCGAGTTATTCGATTGTTCAATTTTCGAAGACGGTGAAAAATCGAGTTATTCGATTGTTCGATTTTCGAAGACGGCGAAAAATCGAGTTACTCGATTGTTCGATTTTCGAAGACGGCGAAAAATCGAGTTATTCGATTGTTCGATTTTCGAAGACGGCGAAAAATCGAGTTATTCGATTGTTTGATTTTCGAAGACGGCGAAAAATGGAGTTATTCGATTGTTCGATTTTCGAAGACGGCGAAAAATCGAGTTATTCGATTGTTCGATTTTCGAAGACAGCGAAAAATCGAGTTATTCGATTGTTCAATTTTCGAAGACGGCGAAGAATCGAGTTATTCGATTGTTCGATTTTCGAGGACGGCGAAAATTCGAGTTATTCGATTGTTCAATTTTCGAAGACGGTGAAAAATCGAGTTATTCGATTGTTCGATTTTCGAAGACGGCGAAAAATCGAGTTACTCGATTGTTCGATTTTCGAAGACGGCGAAAAATCGAGTTATTCGATTGTTCGATTTTCGAAGACGGCGAAAAATCGAGTTATTCGATTGTTTGATTTTCGAAGACGGCGAAAAATGGAGTTATTCGATTGTTCGATTTTCGAAGACGGCGAAAAATCGAGTTATTCGATTGTTCGATTTTCGAAGACGGCGAAAAATCGAGTTATTCGATTGTTCGATTTTCGAAGACGGCGAAAAATGGAGTTATTCGATTGTTCGATTTTCGAAGACGGCGAAAAATCGAGTTATTCGATTGTTCGATTTTCGAAGACGGCGAAAAATCGAGTTATTCGATTGTTCGATTTTCGAAGACGGCGAAAAATCGAGTTATTCGATTGTTTGATTTTCGAAGACGGCGAAAAATGGAGTTATTCGATTGTTCGATTTTCGAAGACGGCGAAAAATCGAGTTATTCGATTGTTCGATTTTCGAAGACAGCGAAAAATCGAGTTATTCGATTGTTCAATTTTCGAAGACGGCGAAGAATCGAGTTATTCGATTGTTCGATTTTCGAGGACGGCGAAAATTCGAGTTATTCGATTGTTCAATTTTCGAAGACGGTGAAAAATCGAGTTATTCGATTGTTCGATTTTCGAAGACGGCGAAAAATCGAGTTACTCGATTGTTCGATTTTCGAAGACGGCGAAAAATCGAGTTATTCGATTGTTCGATTTTCGAAGACGGCGAAAAATCGAGTTATTCGATTGTTTGATTTTCGAAGACGGCGAAAAATGGAGTTATTCGATTGTTCGATTTTCGAAGACGGCGAAAAATCGAGTTATTCGATTGTTCGATTTTCGAAGACGGCGAAAAATCGAGTTATTCGATTGTTCGATTTTCGAAGACGGCGAAAAATGGAGTTATTCGATTGTTCGATTTTCGAAGACGGCGAAAAATCGAGTTATTCGATTGTTCGATTTTCGAAGACGGCGAAAAATCGAGTTATTCGATTGTTCGATTTTCGAAGACGGCGAAAAATCGAGTTATTCGATTGTTCGATTTTCGAAGACGGCGAAAAATCGAGTTATTCGATTGTTCGATTTTCGAAGACGGCGAAAAATGGAGTTATTCGATTGTTCGATTTTCGAAGACGGCGAAAAATCGAGTTATTCGATTGTTCGATTTTCGAAGACGGCGAAAAATCGAGTTATTCGATTGTTCGATTTTCGAAGACGGCGAAAAATGGAGTTATTCGATTGTTCGATTTTCGAAGACGGCGAAAAATCGAGTTATTCGATTGTTCGATTTTCGAAGACGGCGAAAAATCGAGTTATTCGATTGTTCGATTTTCGAAGACGGCGAAAAATCGAGTTATTCGATTGTTCGATTTTCGAAGACGGCGAAAAATCGAGTTATTCGATTGTTCGATTTTCGAAGACGGCGAAAAATCGAGTTATTCGATTGTTCGATTTTCGAAGACGGCGAAAAATCGAGTTACTCGATTGTTCGATTTTCGAAGACGGCGAAAAATCGAGTTATTCGATTGTTCGATTTTCGAAGACGGCGAAAAATCGAGTTATTCGATTGTTCGATTTTCGAAGACGGCGAAAAATGGAGTTATTCGATTGTTCGATTTTCGAAGACGGCGAAAAATCGAGTTATTCGATTGTTCGATTTTCGAAGACGGCGAAGAATCGAGTTATTCGATTGTTCGATTTTCGAGGACGGCGAAAATTCGAGTTATTCGATTGTTCAATTTTCGAAGACGGTGAAAAATCGAGTTATTCGATTGTTCGATTTTCGAAGACGGCGAAAAATGGAGTTATTCGATTGTTCGATTTTCGAAGACGGCGAAAAATCGAGTTATTCGATTGTTCGATTTTCGAAGACGGCGAAAAATCGAGTTATTCGATTGTTCGATTTTCGAAGACGGCGAAAAATCGAGTTATTCGATTGTTCGATTTTCGAAGACGGCGAAAAATCGAGTTATTCGATTGTTCGATTTTCGAAGACGGCGAAAAATCGAGTTATTCGATTGTTCGATTTTCGAAGACGGCGAAAAATGGAGTTATTCGATTGTTCGATTTTCGAAGACGGCGAAAAATCGAGTTATTCGATTGTTCGATTTTCGAAGACGGCGAAAAATCGAGTTATTCGATTGTTCGATTTTCGAAGACGGCGAAAATTCGAGTTGTTCGATTGCTCGATTTTCAGAGACGGTGAAAAATCGAGTTATTCGATTGTTCGATTTTCGAAGACGGCGAAAAATCGAGTTATTCGATTGTTCGGTTTTCGAGGACGGCGAAAATTCGAGTTATTCGATTGCTCGATTTTCAGAGACGGTGAAAAATCGAGTTATTCGATTGTTCGATTTTCGAAGACGGCGAAAAATCGAAATCGAGTTATTCGATTGGTCGATTTTCGAAGACGGCGAAAAATCGAGTTATTCGATTGCTCGATTTTCAGAGACGGTGAAAAATCGAGTTATTCGATTGTTCGATTTTCGAAGACGGCGAAAAATCGAGTTATTCGATTGTTCGATTTTCGAAGACGGCGAAAAATCGAGCTATTCGATTGATCGATTTTCGAAGACAGTGAAAAATCGAGTTATTCGATTGTTCGACTTTCGTTAATTTCAAAAAATCTAGCCACTCGATTGTTCGACTTTCGAAAAAAAATGTCGAAAAGCTCAACTCTAGTGTCCGTGCCGCTGATCTAAAGCACTGCTTCAGAGACTGATAACGGAACGACCGAATTTGTGATATAACCAACCGGCTGTGCCTGAGTCCGTGCTACGGATATCGAGCTGAGCCCTTAATGCTGGCTTACCTCTATCACCTAAACACATGAAATTATTTCACTCTTATGTGTTAAGCAGAGATTCATTTCGAATCGTGTTCCGTCGCACACTATTCTCACGCTAAATCGGTCACCTTCCAAATCAAGATAAAAGTGCTCCAAAATAGACCGTAATGAAGTATGTCGTGCTCCTTTAATAGGGCCTTGAACAAGTTCTTACATTCTGGTTGATGCTGTTTCCCCAACTTCCACTGCGTCTGCTCATTACTCTTGCTAATTTTTCATGTTTTACAACTTCATCACTATCACTGTTTTTTACATTTCTCTCCCTCTGTTTGCCTTTACTACCGATTTAGCTATTTGTTTTGAGTATTTCCATGCTGGTGGTTTTTTTTGTACTTACCCCTTTTTCACATGTGTACTCACATGATGCAATAAATAAATAAATAAATAAAATAAGCATGCAGTTCAAGCATTCATCTCGACAACCTAACAATTTAAGAGGAAAAACGCTGTTCCAAAAATTAGCTATATTGCTTGGATGTGCATGGAATTCCCATTCTTGTATATTCCATGTCCGAAACGTTAGCCAGATAAAGGTATGATAACAGTCTTGATCTCAACCTCGAAGCACTTCAACGATTTCACTTTTCAACGATTCCTATTCCTGCAGTTTTTCGAAAAAATGTCGCACTTTTTGGAAGTCAAAAAGCGAAGGTTTTTTGCTGGGTTATATGGAGAGATTTATTTATTTATTTATTTATTTATTTATTTATTTATTTATTTATTTATTTATTTATTTATTTATTTATTTATTTATACGTGTATCACAACACGCAACAAAAGAAACAATTAATGTGATAATAAACGCAAACATAGAAGAAAGGGCAATCTATCGAGTCTTGAGATAACTGTCAACGAGCCATTCATATTGGTTTAACGAAGATGGCAAAGCATGCTTTTTGGAAAACAATAAGAATTCAGAGCCGGCCCTTTGAATAAAGAAGGAGGCGCGAACACAACTTTTGGCCACGGGATAATGAATCTTAGCTGTACAACCCCTTGTAGTAGAATGGTGGACAGTGTAGAGCTCACCAACTGACAGCGCAACCCTTCCAGTCATCATCTTAATTAGATCGTTTCGCTTCCTACGGATAGCAAGCGATTCCAGCTTGAATATTTTATTACGATCATGCGCTGATGGAACGGTGGTGTAGTCATAGCTCTTTAAGCGTAACCATAGCTTTCTAGTGTAGCCGTTCTGCACTGATTCAAGTCTCTGTATGCAGCGGTAAGGTGAGGACTAAACACAGTGGTGCCGTACTCCAATATTGGGCGAACATACAATTTGTATGCAAGGAGCAAGTGAGCTGCTGAATTTGTAGATAGAGCTCTAAATATATTATGAGTTATTTTTTCAGCTTTTTTTGCAATCATTTCACAATGTTCTGAAAAAGTAAATTTTTTATCCAAAGCCGAGGTCTCGCAGACTTTTTCACTAAGTAGATTGCTACTACCAAGGTTGTAAATGCACCTAGCCGAACTTGAATTGCCGAGATGAAAAACTCTAGTTTTTGGTGCTGAGATAGGTAATTTTCACCTGTCCGACCAATCGGCAACCTCTGAAACTGCACATTGAAGGGCACAATGGTCCTCTGCACACGTAATATTCCTGTATATTTTTATATCGTCAGCAAACATTTTGCACTTAACGCCGTGTCGTTCGACCAAGTCAGGTAAATCAGATGTGTAAATGATGAAGAGAATCGGTGGCAGTACACCTCTTTGTGGAACACCACTCGTAATTGTGTAAGACGAAGAAAATTTTTCATTAACCTTCACTTGGAAAGATCTATTTGTGATAAAATTCTTCACCCACTTAACAATTCTATGATGAATTCCAACAACTTGCAGTTTGAAAATAAGTTCCTTGAAGTGAACCTTATCGAAAGCCTTGCTGAAGTCAAAAAAGACTACGTCTACGTCACCAATCATCCAAAGTAGATAGCATCAATGTCTCAGTCGATCTTCCAACTCTGAAGCCATATTGACTTTTTGGTATTACCTCATATGCTTCAATATGTTTCACAAGAGCCACTTTCAAAATTTTCTCGAATATTCTTAAAAAGATTGATGTAATACTAATAGGACGATAGTTTGATACTTTATCATGTAGTAATTTTTTGGAGATAGGTGTAACGAATGCATGCTTCCACCGATTTGGTATTGCACTATGCATATAACTAAAATTGAAGATATGTTCAGGAGGAGCAACTAAAGCTACAGCAATCTTCTTAATGAAGTAAGCAGGTATATCGTCAGGAGTAGTAGTGTACGATAACTGTAGGTCATTTAGATGCTTGAAAATGTCTTCCTTGTAAAACCAAACTGAGCTATCAGATGAGGCACTTTGAGTGGAAAAGTCTGACTCTACCCATGATTCATTATCTGAATCAACGGCGTACGACTTTTTGAAATATAGGGCTAACATGGAAGCTTTTTCAAAATCAGTGACAGCTGAGTTACCTTCGTAATCTACTAACGTCGGGATCTTAGCTGACTTCCTCAGCCTAGAATTCAGCAATTTATATAGCGAGCATTTTTTTTTTGGATTGTCCAAGAGTTTCCGTTCAACGTAACTGTTGTATTTTCTGAGAAGACTGTCAAATTTCGCTTTAATAAACTTGAAACGTTCGCAGGTCTGAAGACATGTATTGCTTTGAGAGTCCAGTCAGGCTTTTTCTTTGAGCTCAAAGAGCTTAGACAGATGCGGTGGAACGTTGCCTCCATTCAGAGGTTGTCTTTCAAGGGGGACATACTCCTGAATGGAAACTGATAGGAAAAACTCATACTTGTCCTTGACATCAGGTAGAGCTTCAAAATATATCTCCAATCAAAGGAGCATAAAAATCGGCAAATGTCTTCATACGGCGCTTTGTGAAAGGACCTCCGGAGGCGAAAGTACAGGGGATCAATGAAGGCTTTCACATTGTAAGAGAGGCTATAGTGATCATTTGACCCAGTTGGTGCCATCACAAGTAAATCTCGTATTAGTTTGGTGTCGCTGCATAGAACGAGATCAAGTATATGATTACCACGAGTTGGTTTAAGAACTTTTTGAACAAGCTTGCTAGAGTTGCAAAAATTTAGGAACGCTTGTGATGCATAAGAAGAGGCGTGCAGAGGAACTTTTTCCCAGTCAATATCAGGAAAGTTGAAGTCGCCGTTAATGACGCATGGCCCTTCAAACGTGGCTAGATCACCCAAACCTTGGTAAGCTGGATCGTCCCATTGGTGGTGCAACTACCAATGGGACGTCCTGTAGACCACAATCATTCTAATAGCAGTATAGAGTAGTTTTAGATCACAACACACTATTCAAAGGCATTTTGATAAGATTCGCACCAGACAACCTCAAATGCTATGGAACGCTTAATAAGAATAACAACACCACCACCCCTTTTTTGAGCTCTGTCACATCTCACAAATTGACAGGATTTTCTCATCTGCCCAAGAATAGGTTCTAGGTCATTTACCTCAATTAGCCAAGTTTCGGTTAGCATTATAACGTCGTAATCGAAATATGTTGCAGCAAACATCAAATATGAAATATTATTCTGAAGAGACCTAATGTTAGAATAATAACACTTAAGGTTCGTTGCAGATACCCGAGGTTAGTTTACCGCAGAAGATTGGCTTAGTTGATGAGAGGGGTTACTATCTATTGCAGACCTATTAGTTGCAAATCTAGCCTCTCTGATCCGATCTCTTTCCTGTTTGGAAAGTGAAGGGGTACATACACCCCTCAACAGGAAAAGGATCGGAGCCTAGAAGCTCTCCTGAGTGATAACTTCTGGTAATATGTGCTCGGCAAAACAACTTCTAAAAGGCGAGGTCTGCCCTCAGAAGGCTTACCTACCCTGTACACAACTTGTGGCACTCATTCCATCTCTAGGTGATCGAATATTTGTTTCACGATGTCAGCATCATGAAGAGCTCTGGCGACAGATGATGAGGCGCTGGACTCGGATATACCACTTATGACTATTGATCGGAGTCGTTCTTTCTCCTCGAAACTATCTTCGGTAGGTGAAGGCGGAACAGAGGCTTGGGCAGCGACCGTCTTGGAATCAGCGAGAGCCTGCTTGAGGGCCGCGTTTTCAGCTCGAAGTCGAGAGTTTTCCTCATGCAGCTCCACGTTTTTAGTCACTAAAGACGAGAGATGATCTTGCACATGGAAAATGTGACTGACCAATTTCTTTCTTGGATTGTGCCACGCTTCCGTCTAGAACGCTAATTAAGGCTTCTTTTTACGAAACCTTCCATTCCACTGAAGCATCCAAAAGTCACTTTCACTGTCAATCTTGTGAAAGTCGCAGTGTACTGAACAAGAACATATCCCAGTCCTTATATGGACACACCAAAATTGTTTTCTCCTTCATACACTCTCACTTCACTCTCCGCATGCGAATGACAGATCTTCAAAGAAACATTGAATAAATATTCTAACTGGGCAAGAGTCACAGACGTATGTATGCCTATCTGAACGGCTAATATGAATATCACTGCGAAAATCGTCACTCTTCAAATACGTACGGTCACTGCTGCTGGAGATTTGTACAGAATTTTGCTCAAATTCACGGTAGAGTGTTACCCCACGAAAGTCAAAGCTTCGTCTGAAGTATATGACAAGCGATGAGCAGCTAATAATGAATTCGCAATTAACAACTTGTGTAACAACAAAAGAGTAAGAAATATTTGGAAGCCGTTGCCAAACAACCAACACGGCGGTGCGAGAAATTGCAGAAAACTTGCAGAGTCGAACACCTGGCGCCATTCCTATGAAGAATCATCACTCAGCCCTGAATTACCGGGCCAATTTTTCGGACATTCTTCAAGTAAATCGAACATTTTTCGAATCAAATTGGGCACTGTTTTAAGCAAGCCTAACACTTTTGAGATCAAGCGCTGAACAACATCCAAGTGAAAACGAGCGTTTTCCAGTTTCAAACTAGAGACTCTCCAAGAAGGCTAGAATAATTTACTGTGTAAGAAAAATTTGGTATAAGCTTAAAAAATAACAATTCAACCTGCCCAAATACATAAGCACACTGCTTGAAATTTCATTAATTTTTAATTCTTAAGGGAAAAGTAACAGTTTTAAAGTTGTCCTAAAGTGCAATAAAGCCCCAAATATTCCTAACATTCCTTTACCAAAAATTCTTCAACTTGCTCACCGAGTCTGTAGATTAACCTAGATGGTGCTCGACAAAAGCGCCCGGTAGCGCAGTCGGAGGAGGTGTCGGGTATCTCGTGTACCTGATAGCAGGTTTCTGATTCGGATTTCTCGCTCAACCCAACCAATCCTTCCAACCCTCCGGGGTCGGTGAATTGTTACCAGACTTGTCTGGGAATAGTAAAACATTAACTTGTCCATCGGTTAGCCACCGTAATTCATTGTGATGGCCACATGCGCATTCAATTTACATACCTCCACGACATCCATTTCGTAAAAGTGAAATGCGTTCCAGCAAAGATTGATTAACGTCATCCTTTATCTTCGTGTGCTCGGTAATCCTATGTGAAGTAGAAATTCTCGCATAACATTCACTGCTGCACTTCAGACATACGCTTCAGACCCGTTCCCGGACAGTTTTACAGACGAGTAGTAGAAAACAGTAAGATTATACAGGATAAAGGACGGCGTTACTCAATCCCTTTAAGGATGCGCCACGTGTTCTACTTCTATGGGGTGTCGTGGAGGCGATCTGAATGCATCTTTGGCCACACTACGACCTGCAGTAGCCAGGCGATGAACATGTCAACGCTCTATCCTCCCCAACAGGTCTGGTACCAATCCACCGATCCCGGAGGGAGGATGGCTTGGTTGGCCTGGGCGGGAAATCCGAACCAGGAACCTGCTATCGGGTGCAGGCGACAGCCGGCACCTCCTCCGACTGCGTCACGCTCGCCCAAAAAGGATATAGCACGGCAAAAAGCTAAAGCAGTTAGTGTTGGCACAATATCTCAGCTCATCATTCAACTAGGTCACGTATGCGACCCAACCTGCTTTCTTTCCCAGGCACGTCCACAGCTTCGCTCAACGTCAATATTTTCTCATGAGAATACTATTGCCGCCTTGAGCACGACCCAGTCCACCCATTGTGACGCTATAACCCACTCAAGCATTTATGGAACCCTAAAAAGCGCTATTCGAGAGCGGGGTTCATTTAATTGCCTTGACCTGACACGCTTCCGCCGCCGAGTCTCGCTAATTATGTCCTCTAGCAGAACCCAACTTTCGCAGTGGAATTTTATCGCATTCGGTGGCAGAGAAACACTTCATAGAGAAATAAACGCGATCAATCTAGACTCGAAAGTGATCTAAAGCTTCAGGTAAAATTTTGCTTCAAACTTCATAGAGAAATTACACACATGCTTTGGGCACCTTTTCATAAAATACCAGATTTGCTTTACAACTATCCGCCTCGATCCGCAGGAAATCTCACTGGACAACCATCCATGTGAGGCAACGAGTAAGGTCTGCTCCATTAAACGTTTCATTGCATCTCATGTAGTCAACGGTAACAAACATTAAAAAGATGAAGGAGGGCTTTACTCAATCTTTTTTTTTTTGATGCCCCACGCATCTACTTCTACGGGATGTCGTGGATGTAATTCGAATGCGTGTTTGGCCAAACAATGACTTGCGATAGCAAGATGATGTAGAAATCAGCACCTTATCATTCTCAGACAAGTCTGGTACCAATTGACCAACCCCAGAGGGATAGAAGGTTCGATTGGTCTGGGCGGGTAATCCGAACCAGGAACCTAGTATCGAGTGCAACCGGCACCTCCTTCGACTGCGCAACACGCGCCCAGTCATGTCGATGTAAAATTTAGAGTTGCACTACATGTACAAAGCGAGATGAGTTTCCGTGGATGTTGCGTTCGGTCAAACTGCGCCGCCGGGGTGTAATGGCGCAGCATCTCGCCCGTTAGGTAGGAGTGTGGGTTCGAGTCCTTAGAGTTAACAGCCACATGAGGCATAAGTGAATTGAGTGGAAACGAGTTACATGTACAATGTCCACTTCTATTTCGAAATTGTTTGAAATGAGCTTACCATGAACTTGGGCGATCCCCAAACAAAACCGGACAGATTTTATTAAACCAAACAAATTCTAGGCTGTAATCTTACTAAACACGTCAAGAAAAGATCTTCATAGAGTTCAAACAATAAAAGCTCCCTAAAAACATGTCCATTGTTGAAAATGGTTATCTTCTTGAATTTGGAATCACAGTCGTTTCTTCTGCATGAAATGTGTTCTGGCTTATTTTGAAGCGCAGAAAAGCAAAAAGATGTTCCACGAAATTACGCCATGCCCCCTCGGGCATGCTAATACGTTTGTCTGACAGGAAGCTTAAATGCTATTTAAGTGGAGTTGCGCAGCGGAGATCGTTCTGGCGTTCTTTGAAGCTGCTTCTTCTGAACTTAGATTTATACTGAACACCCTAAGGAAGCGACATTCGCACTATTAATCGAATAAACATCGCGTCATAAAGCACGGATGGTTAACTCGATCGTTTCGTTTGGCGTACTTATGTAGAATTTCTGATTTTTTTGTGCTTAATCTAAAAATAGCCACTGTTGTATCTAAATGGATTAAAATTTTATGAGCATCTAAGAGGAGCGACCAATTTTTTATACGCTGTGCATAAGCGATCCTTCAATATAAAACTTTCGGACTAAAATCTTACTTAAACCTTTTTATAATAAATGTATTTCCGTTTCCGGTAAAAAGAGGACCTCTTTCTCCTGGCCCACATAGACTGCCACTTTTAGAAACTGCTATTCACACGAAACAATTGTTTTTCCGTGTGTCTAATGCGCTGTTGAATTTTTCAAGAACTGCGAAAACTCTGCCAGTTGCAACTGTTCAAGTGAAGGCAACTACATTCTCAGCTTTCGTCGGTCACATGCGAGGGTTGTGTTGTCACCGAAATAAATTTTCCTGGACACCGGTGGAGCGAGGTTGTAGAAAATCGTGTTCCATTCCGCATATCGCGCTCCATTGAAGAAAAGTTATTTAAGTGGACTGATGTAACACCAGCGATTTCAGCGCTCCCAAATGGGTCTTTTTACAACACATACGCCGCCACTAGCCTCGTACTACCGCCACCACCTTCACGACATAATTGCCCCTGAAGTTGGACTGCTCTCCACTTTCCCGTCTTTCGCTTCGAGCGGCCGATTCCCCACTAGACAGCCCGACTGCAGCTTTCGGCTACGGCTCGGTTTGGGCTTCCGTGACGGGGGGGGGGGGGGGGGGGGGACGTCGATATTCCCGCGCTTCCATGTTTGAATCGCCGATAGGCGTGTGTGTGGGTGAGCTGCCGCGATGCCGGCCAATCGTGTGATCGATGACAGAGTGCGAGAGTCGCGACGGCAGAGACGCAGGGGGCCGTCCGCACACGAATTCGCCGCGGCTCCAGCCACCCGGTTCACAGCTGGACCTTGCCGAGCCTGAACAATGGTGGGTTTAGTTGCTGCTTTCTTTCGCTTTCAACAGTGCTGTGGCTGCTGTGTCGAGCTGGTTCCGTCGCTTAGCTGCTTCTCTCCTCCATTCCGCCTATGCTTGGTGTGGCTTGGAGCCGGATGGGGATGTCCTTTTTGGGGATTCGTGTAGGGACGTGTGAGTCACCATCCGCATCGAGTGGCTTTCCCGGGGAAGCTTAGTGGTTTACGAGGACCCGTTGATCCGGCCCATGAGCTGTATAATATGCACGAGGGTTTCCAGCGGTGTTGCGAAATCCGGAACGAGGATTTCGTGACCTTTCGTAATCGATAAGGGTATCAGTGCAAGCTTAATCGGAAGGATAACCTGCTATTGTCATGAAAATCTATAGACTCTCTTACGCCTTCCTTGTCACGTCATATCCATACGCGCAGCCTAACCAGACGACTGCTCATCGACTGCCAGACTGTGGCGGTAGACACAGTTGTTCGGTTTCATTCCGACATGTTTTTCACCATTGCTTGCTCAACAATGAATACTGTTTTGGGTACCCGCTGCAATCTCAATAAGGGGTCCACCTTATACACACATTTAAATAATAGATGAAACGGAAACACATGCAACCAGTAGACTCTTGAGGAAGGCGTGGGGGTTGGGGTAGGGCACTACAAGAGGACGATGGGTAGAATTCACATGCACTTATAAGGTGGACCCCCCCCCCCCCTTAGAGATTGCACCGGGTTTCAAGCATTTATAAGTACTAGAGGACATAAAGCTTGCATTGCTGTACTTCATGTCGCTTGTTTTTTTTTTTTATTCTCAACACGATTTTGACGAGAATATCAGGTGGTCCTTTCCCCCTCCTTCCCCCCCCCCCCGCCTCCTGGTTAGACTTGCACCTGGGTAGCACCAAAATAGTGGTTGAGTTCGTCCTTGTCAACACTCTTCCTGAATTCCATTTATTATGGGAAGCTAGAGCTCTTTAGACACCCTTAGGAGACAGGACATTGAGGTAATACAACCCACTCAAAAGAGAGTGAGGTATGTTCTGCCGCCATAAATTGGATTTTATTAATCAAGACATCATGTGGCGTGCGTCCTACATAGGGAATACGCCAGCTGTCATTGCTACTCATAAAAATTGATGAGTAGTAGTCCCTCCGCTAGGAAAGCGAAATATTCTATCCCATACCGCAGCTGTGTGTCGAAAATTTCCAAGTTTACAAGATACTGCACCCCGTTCCCCATACCCGTATTGCGCCGTAATATCTGCGAAGAAGTACACAGGGCAGCCTTCGCAGGCGGGAACTTGCAAAACACTCCATTCATATACCTGTCCAGCGTGTTGCGTTTGTATAGTAGTCTGTTTTCGTCTGCCTTTGTCGAAAATATTGGGTACACTTCACCTTTCTCAATTACCTGATCCCTGTTGTGGAAAGTTATTTACGATCGTCTTTTAGTTTGTCTACTCATCCGAGTGGTGGCGATATAAGTGGGCGGCAAAGACTTGTGACCGATTTTTCAGATTTCAGTTCCCGAACTCCTTTTCTGTAGTCATTGGAAGTTGTTCATCGTTTTCCCATAAAAGTTACTGTTAAGCAGCCGATTACTAATCTGAAGGGTCAGTGCTCATACTACCACTAGAGGGTGTTATTTTCCGCGGAAACGACCTTCGGCCGAGAGCATTGGATTCACTACGACCTCTCTAGCCGATCCTTTCTCCGCTATGGACGTTGATTACGAACCCCATTTGTCTTGTCTTGGAGGGACAAAAACCTCCTCTTGATTCATCGAACGGCCGCTACATGTCAGTGCACAGAACAGATGCGTATGGCATGCGGACGCCTTTGCGAAGTCGGAACTGCAATCCTTGGTGAATCGTAGACGGAACGGAGCGGTAGCAGCTTTCGTGCAACCTTTTTTGGCTTTTCTCGGACTTCTGCTCTTACCGGAGTTCTCCACACCGTCATGAAAGCTTGAAAGCCCTGGGATCTGCCCTAGTCTAGGGGAGGGGGCATAGCTAGAAAGGATTTGAAATTTCTTTCCAGAGAATTTCCGTAGATTTTTCCTACCTTACCACCTAACTCTTCCTCCTTGCCGCAGCTGTGGTCTGCTTTCTAACGTGGGTGCTGCTTTTTCATCTTCGGATTGCGTGTGTGCTTCGTTGCATGTCTTTAGCGGAAGTGCATCAAAAAGCAGACGACCGTGCTATAAATCACCGGGAAGTTTACAGCTGGTCAATGTTTCATTCGAAGCAGTGTTACAGTCGGCGTAAATGACGTTTGTGCAGAAGTGTAAGCAGCCGTTATAGCTGTTCTGAGCCCCGAGCGGTTGTTTTTTGACTGCTTTTTGTGGGTGATAGGACTACTGCTTCACAGCTGACGAAGGTTTTATCCAAAGTGGTTTGGAAATTTGCGACCGATTTGTGTAACACACTGTTTGAATGTCCAGATTAACCGTAGATGCGCCAGCTATGAAGTTGGCATCGGATTTGGATGTTGTATCAGGGTGCCGATTCATGGAAGCGGTCGCAGTGCTGCGCTGTGTCTGCCTGTGTAAACATTTCTGTGAAGAATCGATGGATTCAAGAGGTAGAGCTCGGTTTTCATGCCGAAGTAGATGGTTTGGTACTATTGTACATTCAGGACTGCGGAAGTCGAGGAGAGGTCGAAAAAAATTTCGCCCAAACCCGCCCAGGGGGTAATTTGGGGCGCTCATCACAAATCTGACATCCGTTTCTCGTCTTACGCTGGAGTTTGGGTGAAATCGGTAACCATGACCCTGGTCACCCGTACCTACCGTAACCTATCGTACTCCAGCGTATTCGAAAATGGATGCCAGATTCGTGATCAGCACCCTAAATAACTCCTCTGGGCGAAGTTAAGTCGAAAATTTTTTCCGACCTCTCCTCGGCTTCGGTCAAGGTGAATAGCTGGTTGCAGACCAACAGAACGTAGGGGGCTGATGAATTTCCGGACATCTGTTGCCAATCTATGTGGAGCGTGCATAGGCCTTGTTCCGCGCCGTGACCTGTGTGCAATTCGACAGCCGTCTTCTAATTTCCAACGCAGGAAGGTCAGGAACGGTAACGTCATTAACGACATTGGAGGCGTGTGTTGTCGGTGCCATCTGAACACTGGCGTTGAGTTGGAAAATGTCCAAGAGGGGTAACGTTGCGTGGAATTGTGGAATCGTAAGATGGTTTTCAATGTGAACTCCACAGCAGCTGACGATGCAACTGGAGAATACTTAAGCGGGCAATAAACGAGTGACGTGACGGATACGGTGTCTGCAAATCGATTAATCGATCGGTATTAACCGACTCGCACTGGTTACGCCACGGCTGGTTCTGTAGTATGGCAGTTATGGGCAGCGCTATCTAGACGCATCTCGAATGTGGCCAGCAGAAATGCATGAAGAAAAACAGAAGACTGCTATAAATCACCTGGGAGATGAAACCGTTTTCCGCACCAAGTCGTTTCTGTTCTCTCACGTCTTGGTTTATATCTCACGTGGTCGCTTCGTTGTGCTGAGCTTGCTGTTGAGGGTAAAAATGACTGGTAGCGGGTTGGAAATCCTGAGGAGTCAATTACTGTGTTTTCAGCGTGAGGTGATCTCTATCCATGTTGGACAAGCGGGAGTGCAGATTGGTAATGCCTGTTGGGAGTTGTACTGTCTCGAGCATGGCATTCAACCCGATGGGCGAATGCCTTCCGACAAGCAGTCACAGGTGGGCTTCTGACGCTCAGCAACGTTTGAAAGTAATGCTGTAGGTTTCTGGTGTAGGATGACACGTCATTCTCGACATTCTTCTCCGAGACCGGTGCCGGTCGTCACGTTCCTCGCGCAGTGATGGTGGATCTCGAACCAACAGTAATTGGTGAGTTATTCCTATAGTTACCGAGAAAAAGAAAGCGCCGTAGTCAAAAGCAGCTATTAGTCAAGCGGCAGATGCGAAGACAGCCATTCTTTGAAACGTTTTTGGAACCCCTATCTGCCGAGGAGTAAGGGTGCATGGAGTGGGCGATGGCACGTAAAAACACCCCCACGTGCAATCGATTGGGTCAGGCCTTCGCGATGGGGCGCGCGCACCGTGCAGTGGGGGTGGAGCAGTGGAGCCGACAACGCGGCATAGTGCACTGGCTTAGCAGCTTCGATGGAACTGGAAACGATTACAACACTTGGTGCAGTATTTATGAGCACACGGCAGTACTACTGGAGATCGAGTAACCCGCGCAACGTGCGAGCAACGGATAACGCGTAGTATTATGTAGTATGTGATGTAATTTACTTTGATAATGTACATGTCCATGTACATTGATACATGAGATGTAATTTAGTTCGATTTTTCTAAAGCATTCGATAGCGTCGACCGTTCTAGACTTATGCAAAACCTGAACATCTGAAGTTCCACCCCATAGTGTGTAAATGGATACAGAATTAACTTTCAGAACGTAGTGTTCAAGTCAAGATAGGAGGTACTATTTTAGTCTGCAAGCTAGTGAAGAGCAGAGTTCCCCAGGGAGGGGTCGTTTCTTCAATTCTCTTCGATATATACGTAGCTGAGCTGACGTTAATTCTTGAGGTAAGGGGCGTTATTTGTAAGCAGTTTGCAAATGATATCAAGATCTATAGGAAAATTGAATGTGGAGAGAATACATCGTGCATTGGAAAAGTTTTATGAGTGGTCAAATCTGGAAGTTACCTCTTGCCTCCGAGAAAAATGTACACATGAGATTGGGAGGGTCGGAGTGCTCTGCTCGATAAGCGTTGCAGTTCATGTACCTTATCTTTAGATGTCTTGGAGCAAACGATAGACAACTTTTAGTGCACGCATATAAAACATATGTAAGACCAGTAGTGGAGATCGGAGACCCTAACCCTAAAGCCAAAATGATGAATTCAACTCAAATTCCCATGCTTCATCCTTGGAAGCCTTCCATTTCATAACCGTGGAACTCTAACCTTTGACATTATCACCAAGGGCATGTAGGTTCTTTTAGTTTCATTAAGATTAATTCTGAGCAGAGATAACTGTTAAATCCGGCATTTTGGACCAAACCCATATAATAACGTCGAAATTGATGCGATTCTTTAAAAAAAACGTGGATTTCAAGAGGTCTGTATGAGCAAAACTGAGTGTGTGACGCATACACTCAGTAAGCAACTGCATTTACAACCACGAAACGTAAGAGCAGTTCCAAATTGCATTTGTTTAGCATCTACCGTGCCTCAGTTTCGTAATAGCTGTAGCAAAGTGCTTTTCCTTAGCGTTTACTGTGAAATACGGCGGGCCGTGAATGTAATTTCGAATTACGTCAAGTCGGCACTCTCTTCCGTCATGTAAACTCCTGCTCCCCTCTGCTAAGTCAGTGGACTATGCCGCGTGATCGGCTCCAGTGCACGGTGCGCGAGCGCGCCCGATCGCGAGAGGCTGACCCAATCGATTGCACGTGGGGGTGTTTTTACGTGCCATCGGAGTGGGCTGCCTAGGACTAAATTTGCTCCGACTAGTTGATTTCAAAGAAAAACTAGGGGTGGTTTAGTATACAGTCCCCTCCCATTATGACGCACCCGGATAGGGCGCGAGTCTCGATACAACGTAGATTTTCTCTGGAACCGGCCAGTTTACGCTTATTCCAATACAAGTCAATTCCGGATAAGACGCTTCGGATACAACGCTACTCCCGTTTAACGCGTCTCGGGGAGGAACTTTGCGTTGAAAATGACTCCCGTTATAACGCGACCAGGGCTCAGCTCTGGTCCCTCACAGAAAGTGAAGACGGGCAAGACGCTGACTGGGTTTAAGACCGAGCCTAATATTTTATTGCCTCGTTCATTCACGAGCGGCACTTGTACCAAAGTGTGTGTTAGATGCATATCGAGGTTTTTTGCGAGCAAATAGTCGGTAATTTGTGCGTGTTTGATAAACTTACAACGGGAAAAAACCCGTCTGAGTTGTCCACCGTCGTTTCGGAGTAAAATTCAGGGAAATTCAGGGAAATCGTTATGGGACCGAGTTGCCTATCCCTCTGCTGATCAGGCGCTGCAGCTAGTGGTATTTCCCTGAATGCTCCTATGGCGGGAATAGGGTCGGGGGGGGGGGGGGCTCTGATGGGCAGAAAATCCCATAGAGCGTCGTAGCGTCGTTAATTTCCTTCATCCCTGGCTTCAACGTATAAAGCCTGTAGTAAGGGCGTTCCAAGGTTAATAAAAACCAGGTTTGAATCGCGCGGCTGTGGGCGTTGCACCCCGGACAACTCGGACGGGTTTTTTTCCGGTTGTAATTGTATCGGCGAGTATTTGTGAAGCTCAGTGTAAGACTACTGGTGGCCATTAGAAGCTGCCGTAACTTGGAAGATTTCCCTATCTAGAACAAAAGATATTTGATCTAATCCAGCGTCAATGCTTCACACATTTCTTTTAGGCCCAGAGCGGTTGTTGTAGATGTCATATATTACCACAGCTTGTTTGTTTCGATCAAAACTCTTGTACCAGGCTGGCCTCGAACCTGCTCCATCTGTTTTCCGATCAGGATTCTAGCCTATTGTACCGATAGTGCTGTTTGATCGCACGCAATATCCCTTTATATCCTTACGTAACGGACAAGTGCTGACAAGCCACTGCATTTATGATATCGCGAATGCTGCGGTCGATCAAATAGTGCTAATGGTCTAATGGGCCAACACCCTACTGGGAAAGTAGAATGGATGAGCGTTCGAGTCTCGCCTGGTGTGAGGGTTTTGATCCAAGATACCATTATGTAACATCAGGTTACTCAGGTTTTTGTTGTAGGTCGTGTCTAGCTTACCACTGGTATATTCGTTATATCCATTGAAATTTGACATACTTGTACTTATCACGGGGACGATCTCTGAAGATAGAGACAACATTAATAATCTAAAATTATTCTATGCCTTTACACTCCCTCAATGGTCAATTTCATTGAAATTTGGACATTATATGCGATTTCAGATAAATATGTGCATAAACGGATGTAAAAAGTTCTGCGACTTTCGTTATAACGCGGATTTGCGTCGGTGCTTTCAAACGCGTTATATGGAGAGGGAACTGCATCTCGTAATAGTCTCCTTTCAAATCGTTCACGGGAAACTGAGGAGTTTGTTCGGTTGAAGGCAGTCAACAAAATAATGGGGGCCATGCGCTACATACCCTCCGCTGTGCCTTGCGGCCGCGTCGTATCGCATTGCAAGCTATGCCTTTTTTCAGTCAAAGTAGTAGCCTTTCAGAGCAGATCTATTGTTTATTTCTGTTACTTATGCGCCTTAAAGAGCGCACCTAATGTTCTGCGTGAGAAAGTTGCAGTAACGCTAGAAAACGAAGGCGATCAATGTTGAAGAATCAGCACCCATGTCCCCATTCTTCAGTTTTGATTCAGATCTTTTCGAAACCCTGAAAAGACCATGGTCCTCCAAAAATTATTGCTCATCCACAACAAAAAATTCAAGAAGGGTTACTTTTGCTGTGGGCATTTCTAGTTGATGCACCCTAAAAAATGCTATTATTCACACCAGTTGGCCGTACTGCCTTCATCACCACGCTAGGAAAGCGTCGAAGCTTCGGGACACGGGCGTTGCAACATCCCACGTGAAACCGATGCACCGGATAAAACAAGGCAATAAAAGGACTTGCATGCTTTAAGAGGGTTCGATAAGAAGAGATGGTGTGATACGATTAAGATTTTATGATGGTTTTAACGACATGTCGGAGTCTTCTGATCAGGCCCAGAACAAAGAGTCGACTTTTCTAGAAACAGAAGCGTGTTTGAGCGAATTGGCACATTTCTAAAACGTCTAGAAATCTCGTAGATGTTCCTTAACTTTCAGCTAGCTCTGTGGCGAGGTAGTAGTAAATAAGTAGCAAGGCGATTAGTATGTTATTAGTTCAGTTGATTTAGGAGTCGAAAAAAACAGTATAGAGCCTAGTTTGAAACATGTTCAGGTCGCTTCGAAAAAAAATGGACAGCTTGACTAGCGAGCAGTCCTAAAATTGCCCACTTTGCCCTAAAAATGACCTGGGTGCTCTGAAGATCTCCATTTGGTTAGAGTATTTGTTTTCGCCAGTTTTCAAAAGGAGGCGATATAGGTGGAGCTGTGCTGTTTCATAACCAATTCCTTTATTTCTCATTATAGTTTACCTGTTTTGGGCCAGTTTTTTCTTTTTTTCACCTCTTCCTAGGCTTCTTAGACGCTCTTACAACCTTTTTTGACGGATGAAATTCTTTCCATAAAAGCAATACAAGCGCCGGAAATATGAAGAAAAGCCGAGACCAAAGTCGAGAGATTATACGCTCCGTAGCTAACGCTATCT
The DNA here is from genome assembly GCA_947359475.1 of Heligmosomoides polygyrus bakeri. Classification (NCBI taxonomy): domain Eukaryota; kingdom Metazoa; phylum Nematoda; class Chromadorea; order Rhabditida; family Heligmosomidae; genus Heligmosomoides; species Heligmosomoides polygyrus. The sequence continues at coordinate 77,668,612 of OX375870.1, forward strand.
GGAGTGGCGCGACAGCCGACTGTACTGAATAGTGACTATTTATAAAAATCGGGGTATTTTGCTGCACGATGGTTGTCACTGTTGTTGAAGCATGTCGCACTGAAAGTAGTCCAGACTTGATCATAGAGTAGCGGATCATAGAGAAACGTGAGCAGTGATATTTTGTGGACGACGTCAACTTCCCTAAAAATGCGGTCACATTGTCGCCTTCTGACACTCAGTTCATAAGCACTTTCTCAGCAGCTGTGACACTCACTTCATAAGCACTTTCTCAACATCGATATTTCAGATGAGATCCGGACTGGCACGTATAAGCAGCTATTCCATCCAGAACAGTTGATAACTGGTAAAGAAGATGCGGCCAACAACTACGCCAGGGGTCACTACACCATAGGAAAGGAGATAATCGACCTCGTGCTCGACAGAGTTCGTCGTCTAGCTGACAATTGTTCGGGTCTGCAGGGCTTTCTCATATTCCATTCATTTGGTGGAGGAACCGGGTCAGGTTTCACTTCTCTTCTCATGGAACGTCTATCCGTTGACTACGGAAAGAAGAGCAAACTGGAGTTCTCTATTTATCCTGCTCCACAGGTACGATACTTTGGAGCGCTGGGATGAGGTGGCACCGTGCACCAGCTATTAATTTCAGGTGTCGACTGCCGTCGTAGAACCCTATAACTCTATCCTCACAACTCACACGACATTGGAACACTCAGACTGTGCTTTCATGGTCGATAACGAAGCCATTTACGATATTTGCCGTCGTAACCTGGACGTTGAGCGACCGAGTTACACGAATCTCAATCGCCTAATCTCGCAGGTTTGTTCGATATGGTGCGAGCCTATCATGCATTGGATCCGAATGAATCATTTTCGGATATCCCGATCCGGATCATTCGAAATCCGGGATCCGCAAAATCGTTATCCGAATCATCCAATTATCCGGAGATTTTTGGTCGGACGCAGTGTATGGAGCCTATGAGTCCTGAGTCACGGTGTTTCAGGTGGTATCCTCAATTACGGCGTCGCTGAGATTCGACGGAGCTCTGAATGTGGACCTAACCGAGTTCCAGACTAATCTTGTTCCGTATCCGCGAATCCATTTCCCGCTTGCTACGTATTCGCCTGTCATTTCTGCTGAAAAGGTAGTGATCTAACAACGTGTATTTCTACAAACAAGCTGATATCAGCTGCTGTTCCTTATAGGCTTACCATGAAGCGCTGTCCGTTAGCGATATCACGAACATGTGCTTCGAACCGTGCAACCAAATGGTGAAGTGCGATCCTCGTCATGGAAAGTACATGGCGGTGTGCCTTCTGTACAGGTATGTTAAACAGCATGTATTAGTGCGTGAGTCAGAGTGGGTGGAATATAGGCAGTTATAATTGCGGATGTGGGGAGGCGTGACAAGTGAGGCGAGCAAAGTTTAGGAAGGTCACGCTATTTACCCTCAGGCTGGTGTAAACTCTCTAGATTGAGGAACGTTTGTGAGGGAGAATTTCGTCTGCACCAAAAAGTCGAACTGACCAGTCTCATTGTTCGAAGGGAAAAATCCTCAGGTCTTTACTGAGCGCCTCTATTTGTTTAGTAAGTGTTTCTCCTTATGATGAAATGAAGCTATAGTGAAGTGTAGAATGTGTCATTTTCGAATGTTTCGGCCTTTCCGTATAACATTTCAGACATGAGCTTAGGATAACGGCGAAAAATCTTGGTTTTAATTACACGGCATGAATTAGTCCAGAGGTCCTCTAACTGCTGTAGAGCATCTTTATTCCATTATATTGGGTAGATTTTGTAATGGAAGGTTACTATCGAACAAAAAGCTAGGTACATTACAACGTCGGGATTGCGCCAGTCATGCAAAGCATATTACGACGTCTGCTTGATTCGTGGTTTAAGCTTCGCTTTTTTGGACTTCTGCTGTGTGGATGTGTGATTATTTCCATATCGCTTTCCTGAACGTCCTTATGAAGCAGTCAGTTTTGGTTACCTAAGATTGAGTGTAAATCGTTGATACAGAACAGGACTTGAAGTGAACCTGAAATTTTGATAGCAACAGTTCTTTCTTTTCGGGAAAGTTTTTCTTTTTTTCTGAAGTATTCTCGGTTTTTGAGTTTGCAACTCTCTTCGGAGATTTAGTGTTCAAGCCACACCCTTAAGGCCCCCACAGAGTTCTGCGGCAACGCCGCTCGCCGCAATGGTTAAGGATAGGGCAGGGACGCCGCCGGCGACGAGCTCTGCGTCTCTGCCCTATGGTTAAGCATAGGGCCGCGGCGCTGCCGCAGAACTCTGTGGGGGCCTTTACGCCATCAGTGGCCATACTGGTACCAAAAGTATAAGTATGGGCTGGAAGATACGAGATGATGTGAGTGTGGACGATTAGGGAGCCGTATCATTATTCATGATTCCTGCTGATATTTGAAATTTGGGGGTTTATTAACTAAGGAATACGATTTTGTTCGAGAAATAGATCTCTAGTTTTTTTAGGGTCACGTTCAATTTCACGTATGGCTTCATTAATAATTGTAGGTTATCAAAATTGCCACTCAAAGTGAAGGCTTTCGAAGTCGAAATTTCTACATTGTATAAATATTTATGCAGATGGCTTTCAAGATAAATCAAGCAGGCAATGGCGCACACTGGCTGTGTGCTTGGTGCGTTCTGAACACACACATTTATCTCAGCTGAAGCGAAACCAGAAGTTTCCCTTTAGTTGAGATGAATGCGCGGGAATTATCTGACCATTCACTCGTTTTGAGACACCTTTCAGATGGGGTCTTCTGCATGCATTATCTCATCCACTATTGAATTCAGGGGTGATGTCGTTCCCAAGGATGTGAACGCCTCGATCGCTGCCATCAAGACCAAGCGCTCCATTCAGTTCGTCGACTGGTGCCCCACCGGCTTCAAGGTGTGGTTTATTCTTCTTTCATCTGCTGTGTTCAAAGTATAGTTAGAGCTCCATTAACGGCTTGATTGTCTGAAAGATAATTCATCGTATCGATTGGACAACGAGATGAATCGATATGGGAGCTCATTAGTGCGTCGCGTCGCGTTGCGATTTAGCCCTAAACAGCCTTTCACTTTATGAGTTCTTGACGGTTTCTACTGCTCAGGTTGGAATCAACTACCAGCCACCGACCGTTGTACCCGGAGGAGATCTCGCTAAAGTGCCGCGAGCAGTGTGCATGCTGTCGAACACAACAGCGATCGCAGAGGCATGGGCACGTCTTGACCGCAAGTTCGATCTCATGTACGCCAAGAGGGCTTTCGTCCACTGGTACGTCGGAGAGGGTAAGTCGTGTCCACATAGGCTTTGTATTGAACTGGTCTTCGTCAGGTAAAGGAAGCTGTGCTTTAGGCATGGAAGAAGGTGAATTCAGTGAAGCTCGTGAAGATCTAGCTGCCCTGGAGAAGGACTATGAAGAGGTCGGAATCGATTCCGTGGAAGGAGATGGAGGAGAAGATGGAGAAGAATATTGATCACTGTAACCAAAACCAAATTACTCAATCTAATATCTAATATAACTATAGCTGTCAAGCAGATCTCACTCGTCGATCAAAGTGAGGTCGCAGTCACTCGTCAACATTATCCCTGTTCTATTATTTGTTCTATGGACTATAATAAATGAGCGTTGAGAACAAGAATATGATACTGTGATTGACTGACTATTGTTAGGGATATGGATGTCTGGACGAATGTAAAGATCCCGCTTTAGATTACAGGAGTCGTTTAATCAGTGCCATGCTGCGCAGCTTGTTAGCTCAGTTTGTGAAGGTGAAGGTGAGGTTGCTCTCACTAAACAGATCCAGCCTAGCAGACGACGTGGGTGGTCGTACATAGTTATGTGAAGCGGTTTGAGGAGATCAGGAGACTACGAGCGTATTAGGTGGGATTAAGGGCGGCGCGGCGTTATGACACCTATCAATATCGATTAGGCGTCACAGGTGATCGATATTGGTAACATTCGTAACGCCGGCCGGCGACTGAATATAAATACCGCCTTACGACTGAATTATACAGGGTGGTCCTCATGGAGTGTGACGCCAACGACTACCCGTAACTTCACAGGAATCAATTCAGGAAATATTTTCTTTAATTCATTAGTTGAAAGGTTTACGTTACATCTAACTCATCACATTCGAGAGTACCTGCCTTAGCTTACATACTACAAAACAACGGCTTTCGAAAATTATTGAGAATGGGCACGATCATTTCCGGCACCTCATGCTTTCACCAGGGTTCTTTTCATCAAATCCAAAGACCTTTGTTCAAAAGAGCAGACATTTTACTCAAATGTCGAGCAGATAGAAAAATCCAAGGATTGGAATCGGGAATCTCTCGCATAATTATCCTTTTCCAAAATCCCAGAATCTTGGTTTCAAGCCGTTCCTGCCTTTTTAGCACAATGGGCTAGACCCCAATCATATGGGATGGTCCAGTCAAGGTCCTGAACATTTTCTTTGGATCCAGGAATCACTGCATCCTCCAATATTCGCTTAAAAGATTTGTGTTTTCTGTAGCCTGTCACAATTCATATAGATACCCTGTACACCACCGTGTAGTCGTCGGTAGTTCATCCTTCTGCGCTCTGTATTCAGCGATATGGAATCATTCTCCAGCTGCCTCTTGACAGGTGTCTGGCGTCACCTCTGCGTTTAATCCTCTTATGGACCCAAACTGGGAATGATAGCGATTTCGTGTCATGAACCGAATCGCTATACTTCGTCGGCCTCATATGTGAAGCGAGAATACGTTCAGGGCATTTTCAACAGAGGCTGTTATTACGGCTGCTGAAGTGAATGACCAACGAAACGATTTGGAGAAATGCGATGAAACCGGCCGTCCATCATCTATTGTTCGGTTATTTATGGCTAGACTTAGTAATTGGGGCAGATGTCTGCGGCTGTCCGTAGCGGGGTGTGCTGTCGTTAACTATGGAGAGCTTTTATGGCTTCCTCGAGAAAGATCGTCGTCAGGAGGGCATCCGCGAAATATTTCCTGCGCTCCTCACACACACTAATGAAAGGGAACGCGACATTTTTTCAGAAAACACTTCCATTGCAACACATCACAATGGGAGCGGGATCACTGGCACTTGTTTGTAAAGAGCAGCAGGTCGAAAACAAGACAGTTTTCTTAATCTCATAATTTTCTCCAAAGATTAGAGGGTAAGTCATCTGAAGAAAAACTTCTGCCTCATCCGCCTTGGAACTTCTGCCTCATCCGCCTGATAGCCCAGACCTTGCGCCATCAACTACTATCTTTTCCGGTCGATGCAGCACGCCTTGGCGAAAAAAAAATTGAAGAACCGTGATGAAGTCGAAATTTGGGGGTACAACTTTTTCGAGACGCAGCCACTGGAGTTCTTCAAGAAAGGCATCCGCACTTTGTGAGGACGTTGATAAGATACCGTTGATAATAGTGGAGATTACTTCTTATATTACCGCTTTCTCATTCTATTTTTGTTGCAAAGTTTCTTTTTGGACAAAAACTACATTTCGTTTCCCACAACCTAATCGATTTATTGTTGCTGCTCAAAGTTACAGGATGTTTTGTTGCAATCAAAACCCTCTTACCAGGCGGGACTCGAAACCGCACCTTCTGCTTTCCGGGCAGCGATGCTACGCCCTACATCAACCGTGCTTTTTGACCACACCCAACTTCAGGTGTAAGGCGTAGCTTCACTGCCCGGAAAGTAGGTGCGTTTTCGAGTCCCGCCTGGCGCAAGAGTTTTGATTGCAACTAAATATCCTGTACAACATGTATACTAGTCGCTCCAATCTTCAACAATTATGTTGAAACAGAAGTAAATGAGAAGGTGAAGAGCTGCTGGAAAGTCGAGCAAAAAGGTCCCTGTCTTTCAAATCAGTCGCTCGTATCAATAATCCTACCGGGGCTGACTACCTTGATATCATTAGAGCCCGACCTGCCCATCCGGAGGACACGGTGTATCCCCTGTCTCATTGTTAGTGCATCGCAGTTCTCACCGGCGCATTCAGGGCCGAGAATTACAGCAGAAGCGGGCCGAACCTCGCAGATTTAAAAATCATGAGCCCGCTTATAAGCTGTAACCGAATTAAGCGCTTAGGAAATGCCTGTCTTCCTTCTCTCTAACTTCCTGAATTTGCATTTAATGCATATTTATGATGGTGGGGAACGAATGCGAAAGTGAAACTTGCGAAGGAAAAACGTAAATCTTTGGAGGGCCTACTAGCGCTGGATTGGATATACTATAGAATGCAAAATTTTCCATACAAAATGTGATGTTTTAAAAAGCTTTCTAATAACCTGCGGCTCTATACTGCTAACCAGTGCGACTTTCATTCCTGAAAATGGATGAAAAAATAGGTTAAACTGTAGATGTCGATGGATGGAAAAAATAGGTTAGGAGGAATAGATATATAGGAGGAACTCATTAATGAATTTGTTCAGAGCACTAGGGTCAGACGAGATTAGAAGGCTGAATGCACGGTACCAAAGGGAATAGGGTGGAAGTTTTAGTGAGCTTGCTAAAGGTAGTAACTATAAAGCAGAGTGAGCTCAAATGCTTACAAATACACTAATTCGAACTGGAAAAGGGTTGAGGGAGAAAAGTTCAGGAAATTCTAAACCGAATCGTGAAAACGTCAGCAACATCATATTACTAGCCACAAACCTGGAAGCAAATGCGTGAAGGGAAAATCTTCTAATGAGGTACTCAATCTTCATAGCTCTACTGCTGAAATGAACAAGCACGAATACAAACTTTTATCGAAAAAATTGGAGGACAAGGAACCTGCTACACCGTTACATTGGTCCAAGAATAGCAGTGAATTTAAGCGCAACATTCAACTTGAAATATCTCCTCTCGGAGACAAGCATATCAGCTCAAAAAAAGTCAGAACCTGCATATCCCATTGATTCAGGTGCTACGGCGAAAAATTTACGGTTCATGAAACGCTGGGCTTCCGGATGGGATGCATTCGAGGGAGATCACTGACTCAGTTATTAACCCACATCGTTAAAGCGAAAATTATGGGACACCTGGTGAGATTCTATTTTGTTTTACAGAGAAATATACACCATGATGGGAACACGAGGTTTTACATGCCTATTTCATCCATCTCGTGAGGAGTCGAATTGTCAGTGTGCTTTCCAGTCCATAGCTGGATATTTCCTTGTTTCCTGAACAAATTTTCCAATGGATCTGTGGCTGCTGATAGAATTCTTACGGCCACATATGTAGTTACACAAACTACCGTGATTGTTTCATGGAATCCCAGATTATTTTAAAGGGGAAATCTGGTCACGCAGTGGCCACAACCGTTCTCTGTGTGTAAACTCGCCTTATCGTGCATGTAGGCTGTATGGTTCACGAAAGTGCTTTGGTTGTCGTAGCAGATCCATTTTTTCACCAAAGATCAAATGCAACGAAGAAATTGCTTACTGATGTTGAAAAATATCAAGGTGAAATCCTCCTACTGAGTGCTCACCTTATTGTCCGCCAGTTGTTGAAGGCACAGTTATTACACTTTTCTGCTCTCCATTTTCATGGCAATACACTGTGTATAGTGAGGGGCGCGTGGTAGCGCAGTCGGAGGAGGGCCGCGGCTGTCGCGCGCATCCAATTCCAAATTCTCGGTTCGGATTTCCCGTCCAGGCCAACTAAGCTTTCCAGCGAGGTCGGTGAATTATTAAATTGGCAACTAAATTCGTGGGCTCTCAAGCACCTTCAACAAAACTGTTTATTAAGATAAGGATAAAGTACGGCGATACTCTGGGATGCGCCACTCATTCTACTTCTACGGGATGTCGTGGAGGCGATATGAATGCGTATTTAGCCATACAATGACATGCGGTGGCCAGCCGGTGGACAAGTCAGCGTTTTATCATTACCAGACAAGTCTGGTACCAATTAACCGACCCCGGAGGGATGGAAGGTTGTCGGGTGCAGGCGACAGTCGGCGCCTCCTCCGACTGCGCTACACTCGCCCAAAAGTGTTTATTAAGAAGCAACAAATAACAATTTTCAATCAAAGTAGGATCCCTTAGAACGTGGGACTGCTTCCCATTTATCCGCTAGCTGGTCTATATCACAGTTGTAGTATTCTACTTTTGAGTCCAAGAATCCTTATAGGTGCGTGTTGACCTGGCCCACATTAATAAATCGTCTTCAACCAAGAAGTGCTGCAGCGAGCTAAACACATGGCAGTCACTCGGCGTACAGCCGAGGCTGTAAGGTGGATGGGTTACACGCTCCCAGCCAAGGTCTCCATTTCTTTTTTGAAGCGTCCGATTCGCGACGTCTGATCTGACGTTATTATGCAGAAAGATAATTGCTCTCCTGAAAAGCTGTTAGAGCCGATTCTAGCAGAGCTCAGCTGCGCGCGGCCATAATTCACCGACCCCGGAGGGAAGGAAGGCTTGGTTGGCCTGGGCGGGAAATCCGAACCAGGAACCTGGTATCGGGTGCACGCGACAGTCGCGCCTCCTCCGACTGCGCTACACGCGCCCTAAACCAACGGATATAAGTGGTAATAATGCCCACGACGAAGCATACATCTCTGCACCTTATTCTATCTCTTCCCTTTATACCCCGCATACCGGCGGTTATTTGTTGATGAATCCGGTTCCAGGATATTCAATATGTGCATAGAAGTAGAATGCGATGCGCACCTCAAAAGGGATTGATTAACCTGGTCTTTTACCCTTTACACACTAAGTATATGTGACCTTGAAGGTAGGCTCCCTTCTCTGCTTCAGTGGTGATCTACCTTTTGTTGCTCACCAACGGATGTGTCTTCAGCAACTTGTAATAATTGATTGATTATTTCAAGAACACAACACACATAATAAGTCATAGGAGTTTATACACGGAATTCCTAGAGGTGAAGCCTAAAAGCATGACATATATTGGTAGGGGAGGCTGATTACCCTAGTCTTAAAAGGGTGTACCGCAGCTAGAGTGTAGTACTGGGTTGATCGGAAAGTCTTGCAGCACTAGCACAACAATGTTACAATACAGTAAATATAATACAATATACAAAAACTCATTCCACGATATATTCCTCATCCAAGTCTAAGATCCTGCCCTATCATTCAGGCAGCCTTTCAATTCCTTTCCCGCCAGAATTCCGAGGGCTGTGAGGGAAAGGATTCAGAAACCTCCATTTCCGGTGACGTCGATCATCGAACTCTCCTACCTCGAAGATGCTACTTCAGAGCACTGAACAGGTAGTAATCAGAAGGAGCGAGGTCTGAAGAGTACGGCAGATGGGGGCAGAACTTCCCAGGCTAACTCCTCGATTTTCTCGCGACTCACCTTTTGCGACATGAGGACGCGCGTTGGTCGTGCAACAGGTAGACATTTTACCGTTCTGGACGTCTTTAGCGCATGGCGTCGGCCAAGCTCTGGAGCTGGGTAGCGTAGACAGATGCTGTGACTGTGGTCTGACTATCCAGCAACTCTCAGGAAAGCATGCCTTCTGAGTCCAACAGAGGGGCATTCCGGAACGAGGTCGATTTTCAGAGAGAGAGAGAGAGAGAGGAGATAGAGAGAGAGAGAGGAGAGAGAGAGAGAGAGAGAGAGAGAGAGAGAGAGAGAGAGAGAGAGAGAGAGAGGAGAGAGAGAGATGTCTCCAGCCTTGAAGCGCTGATACCAACGGGCCACTGTGGAATAGTGGATGACTTTCTACTTGAATGCAGCGCAGATGTTGGAGGCTGCAGTCCTTGCGAAATGGGCTTGCAGAAATTCGTAGTGGACGATAGGTCGTAGGATGCTACTGTTTATCGTTGACCACTGTTGCTGTGTTCCTACTCGACGAGGACTTATATGGTATGCTTGAGGAAGCTTCGAGAATGTACTGTGACGTCACACACAAGATCAATACTGTAAGAGCTCTAACAAATTTAACAGGCAGTAGCGTAAAGTGTTGCAAGACTTTTCGATCAACCTAATATTTGTGCATTTATCTTAGTTACCTACTTGTGGTATCGTTAAATCATACCTATGGGTGCTATGAAATGATCTTATATTGTTGTATCTTATATTGTTCACCTAAAATTAAATGTTATCATTTACACCTGTTCATGCACATTGTTATACTATAAATATATATATATATATATATATATATATATATATATATATTTATATAAGCAGATGTAGATCCTAGTTGGCTATTCACAACATCACCTTGGCTTAGTTCCTGCTATTTCTTTCACAAGAAGCTCGTCATTGTCCGCCACTCATTTACGAGTTATTTAATGCTTTGATTTTCTCTATGACATGCTTAATGACAAAGTTGTATGGTTACCAGGATCGCCGTCATTCCTCCGCTCCTACGCCGCGTGCGGTCAGCGCACGCACACATATTCCTGTACTCACCAGTTGAACGTATCTTAGAACATGTCTTAAAGCGTGTGAAGACAGGAGCGAGATATTATTCCTTTTGATATGAGTGCTAAAGAGAAAAACTGGGGAAGGATAGGACCAACGGAGATCTATCTTGACAGGGAAGGACCGCTATAAAACCAAGCAAACTCTGGAAACCACGGGTCAGACTGGTGGTCCACAGAACCCGGCCTTAATAACAATTCAAAAGTTTTTAGGAATCTCTTTTATTTCTAAAGAAGGTAAGTGCAAGTCCTCCTGGGAGTTTTCCAAGTTACTAGTATCGCTCATATCCTGTTTTGTTGCGTTTTTTGATTTATTCTAATGCTATTTTGGTAATGTTTCTTCAAGCTCTGATTTCAAGTAAATTAAGGTTTGTCGTAAATTAAGGTTTGTCGAAAATAAACTGAAGCACAATCGGAACGTTTCGTACCACTCATATACTCTCTGCTCACACCAGCATAACAAATTGGCTGTGAAATTGAGAAGTGATGCTGCTATTTCGGTTGACGACACGTGTCGTTATCGTCAATGGCTGAACACAACTAAATATATGACGTCTCAAAAAAAACTTTGAGCGAGGAATGTTTCAGATCACAGAACCCATCCACTGTGCGGCTGGCAGCCGGCCCAGTAAGCCATGTCGGAGTTCATGACTCGGTCACGTCGGCTGGTAGTACGAACATACAAGTTTTCGCCGCGGGTGCGGCGGCCTCTGCCGCACGCGCGACGAGCCGCCACCGACGCATCCCTCCTGGGCCGGTTGTTATGGGGGAAATGGAGCTCTAACCAACTCCTGAGTTATGCTGTAATGTATCTAGATATGTGGCTTCTAGAAATGAAGCTTCTTATCATAAAGGGAGACTAAATCTTTTCACAATGCAAGCAGCTTTATTTCTTCGATTAGATCATCCTATTCCCTCTGCACCGGAGGGCCCTTAAATAGATGTGCAGAGGTAGCAAAAGAAGCTTATACGGTCACTAGAGCATTAGACTTCGTGATTGTAGCAGCACACACTATGCAGATGTCGCGCTTGCCGCAGCAGTCGCCGCGGCCGCCGCGCGCTTTTGTATGTTCAGCCTGCTCCCCGGTCACGTCGGTTGACAACCATGCATGGACGGATAGGCGATGATAAATTTAGCGTCCGCTCGTCTCCAGGTAAAGAATTGAACAACCTAAAAACATGTGGTATCCCACCACCATCTTTGAGGCTACAAATGGACCGGGAGAGAAAGAACATACTTGTTCATGTAGCATATCACTGGTTAAGTCAAAACAATGTCATCGTCAATCATCCAAACATCGCCCGAATTCGCTTCATTGCATTTGTGATTTAGTTCCTTTTCTATGTTTTGACTGATGAATTCTTATGTCATTTCGACATTATAGGGCAAGAGATGGTGAAATCCCATTTGGCGGATCTAGCCTCAATTAGGGCCTATTGGTTACTTCCTCTATCGTGATGAAACGCCCTTATCGTTAGTCCACACCTCCCCTCCCCCCCCCCCCCCCCCTCCTACCCAAACTAGGGCTACGCTAAGGGATTGGATAGTACCTATGTACTCAATCCCCGAAACGGCCCACTGCGAAGACGACTGCTGCGGGCTAGACGTCGTCGGGGAACGGGATCCGCCCATGGTACAGCCATCAACCGTTCGACGGCCACCTCCGTGGCAGACTGATCGTGTCACCGTCGTTTTCTCAGATTGCCACGTCGATGCGGCGCACACCGCTAGCGGCTTAGCGACGGAGAAATTGTGGCGGCCGTTTACCAGAAGTTCCTATAGGAATGCGCCGTGTGTTTCTCGATCGGTATCCACTGATCTAGCACCACATCTGAACTGGTATACGACAATATTGTAGGTTGTCGGTTTATACGTCCGAAAATACGTGTCAAAAATTCTGAAGGCGGTAAACATTTTCGTTGGCATTAAGCATTTTGCTAGGGTTAGTCTGACTTGTTAAAAAATATACCATATATTATACTTCCAGAACTTTTTAAAATTTACTTAAGAGAGAGAGAAGGCACGTGCCCATACAAGAACATTAAGATCCACCTATTGGACAAGGGAAGGAACGTGCGTGTGAGCTTGGAAAACCTGAAGTATCGAGATGCATAAACACAGTCACCACAATTTTTATTTATTTATTTATTTACTACTGCATTCGATCGGCCAGCTTTGCATCTTTTCCGAAGCGAATCACTACATAGTCGTCGACACCACAGTCTCGCACAACTACGGATTCACCTGGTTTGATTTATTTACCTGCACAGCACTGTACTGTTCTTCACAGCCACAACCTGTTTGTCGGCCGGGTCCGCTTCTTCACTAAATTCTGAGGCTTCGCAGGGTACGGACAGATCGACGAGTGAGGTCTCCACATCAACCTGTAACTGCTTCGCCATCTCCGCACACATCTGTGCACCACGAGGCAAAAAGTCTTGAAGTCGAAAATTCGGAAACGCTATTTTTAGAGGAATCAACATGTTTCCCCACTCAACAATCGGCCTCTAGAGAAACCAACGGAGCCGTCAAACCAACACCGTGGCATATATTTTGAAGATTATGGCTGTTCCAGTTACTGTTTTTGAGGAAGTGTTCACGATTTCTATGGTAGAATCTGCCCCAGTTCTTCTGCTCTTCTGCTTTCAACTTTGGCTGTTTGAACTTACTCACTATATGTCGCTGCCTTATCATCTCGTTGTTTGAACTCAGTCACAATGTCCTGTTGCCTTATCTTCTTCTCTGTTTCAGTAAGCTCTCGGTAGGGGAGACTAAACAAACTTTTGAAATCCTCCTCCATATTCGTCTCTCAAATTTGGGTAGTTAAACTCTGCAGGCACTCGTCTGCCATAGGAAACATAACTGCCTATCTTACAATATAATCTAGGCTGCTTCTCAGTCCTTCTAATCCAATTAATGAAAACGTCTTCCAGTAGAAAAGGAAAAGTCGTAGCGAAACAAGCCACTATTTCAATAGGTGTTAGAAGCAGGTTTTTGTTGCCATCAAGTCTTGCCCCAGGCGGGACTTAAACCACTTGCCCCTGTTTTCTGAGGATACTAGCCCATCACAGCACCAGTGCCGTTTGGCTGAACACAGCATGTTCTCGTGTTTTGACGGCACTCACTCGTGAGCTCGAGATGAAATATTTTTTACTACGTATTATGTATATATGTGAGGGGATGGTAGCGCGGTGGGAGGAAGCGCCGGCTGTCGCGTGTACTCGAAACCGAGTTCCTGGTTTGGATTTCCCGCCCAGGCCAAAAAATGGGAAATTGGACGCATATACAAAATCGGCTCATTTTTCTGGTGTTACACTCTTAGATCTGAAAGGACGGTCATGTTTCAAGTGGTTGCGATTTCTCGACTTCTCGTGACCGAAAACGGCTGCGTGATAGCGGTCTTCGTCCAGTTGCGATGCGGCAGGTGTGCTAGCCTTGACCTTCGCGGTTGTTGTCCGAAAGGATGAAGGGCAGTGTCTCGTCGCCGTCGACCTGCCAAGTGCCACTCTTTCCGACCTCTGAATATTCATGGAAATTCATCGTCTTGCGCTATGCAATGCTTCGTTCGGATAGGCACGTTACCTAGGGACTGAATATTTATGTGTAACAGAAACACTGGCGTCGTCTAGTAACTGACTTTGTAAAGAAAGATGGAGTTACTGTTGTTAGAGCTGGCCCTTACTTTACTGTCACATAACAAAACATACAGTAGCCTGACTCCGTTGGTCTTCTGGATCGTTAGGAATCCTCGTCAGTTCTAATGAATTAGAATCGCGCTGGTATCGGCGACTTCGTCATGACCCAGTTTCTAGGCTGCGTCGCTACGCGGCCTACTTTCAGCACGCATCGTTTGCATCGCTTCCTGAGCATGATTCATGACGTACAGCAACGCTTATTATTCTTATCGGTTCTGTGTACAATAAGCTCATGGCCTCGGTGATCTACTTAACCACCTCTTATATAATGTTGCAACTTCGTTGGTCGAACAGAAGTTCAGGAGTCCAGTGTCCTTCATTGGAGCCAAATGCTCTCAGCAGACTGGAATGATGAATGCCTTCCATAGCAGTGTCTGTTCTTCATCACTACCTGGAGTGTATCGCCTTCGCCTTCCCTTCTTCACGGACCTCTCAAGAATGACAAATGCATTGGCTGCGTGAACTCTCACAGTGTATGAGGCCGCTAAAGCAACTCAAGCTCTAACCTTTTCGCCGCTTCAACTGACATTCTGAAGTTCATTCGTGCATTGCTTAGCTCCATTCCGAAACACCTATAGTACGCCATGTTCTTCGCGCCTATGGTCAAGTAGATTACTAACTGCTAGCTTAACAATATTGTGGCGATATACCTTAACAAAACAGTGACAAACCGCTAAATACCGCGGTAAATGCAAAAAAAGCAACGCAGTTGACTACTAGATTTCAGACCACTTTGTCAATAGCAAGTACAGGTCCAATTAACAATCAATATGAAAGATGTGATTATAAGCAATGTCACTAGGTTTGTTTTAAGTGGTAAATACAAAGTTCGACATTGAACAGTGTCTCCTTGGGGTGCGCCACGCACTTTGCTTCTATCGGACATCGTGGGGACTAGTAGAATGTGTAAGTGGTCTAATCAACGGATTGAGATGACCATCCAATGAAATAGTCACTGTCCAGCACTTCACAAAAACGTCTGCCACTTACAAATCAGCCCAAATGGTATGAAACACCTGCTTGGCGAAACTGTAAACCGAAACTTAAACCTTAATTCGGGACGCAAGCAAGAATCGGTGACTCCCTGGAGTTCATTAGTGGAAGGCCTGTCTTGGGATTCCTTTCAACGATCTGGCTCCTAAATACAACTACACTTAAACTATATTTATCTATTTATTGATCAATCATGCATGTAAATATTTTAAGTAATTCTCTGGGGATGAAAAGTATTAAAAGAAAGCATTGGTCAATACCTTTTGCAACTGTCCGATGCGCCACACATTCTGTTGAAATGTCGAAGATATCGTTCGAGGACATCGTGGAAGCAACTTGAATGCGTACCTGGTCTACGGCGCGTGGTAGCACAGTTGTACAAAGCGCTAGTTGTCGTGTGCACCCCATTCCTGGTTTCTGGTTGGGATTTCCAGCCCAGGCCAACCAAGTCTTCCATTCCTTCGAGGTCAGTGAATCGGTACAAGACTAGTCTGGGAAGGATAAAACACTGATGTGTACATTGATCACTGCAAGTTATTATATAGGTCGAATACGCCTTCAAATTGCCTGCGCGATACCCTGTAGAAGTAGGATGCGTGGCGATCACAAGAGGGATTGAATAATGCCGCCCTTTATTCTATACTTGGTCTACGTAATTGTTGTCATTGTTGTGCCCTTACCAGACAAATCTGGTACCAATTCACCGTCTCCGGAGGAATGGAACGCTTGATGTCTTGGACAGGATCCGAACTAAGAACTTCGATTTCATTTCTAAGCGACACCTTGTCTCCTATCCGCTGCGCTACCACGCTGTTTTCTTATTCGTTTCAGTTAATCGTTACTTTTACATTCCAATAGCTTTAGTGAGGCAAGTGAGGTTTCAGAAAAGTTATCAGGACGCGACTCTGTATGCATGCTCTCAGCAACAGGCTCAGTTGACGGTTTCTGATGAACGAAAATAGCGTTAGAAATTGCAGGTGCGCAGTTTCACTAAGAAGGTTTTTGCAAACGCTGTTCCAGACCACTACGATCCTTCAACCAGTCTCGCGACTAGGTTTTGCGCGTTTGATGTCAAGGTCGCATGGACCTATTCGCATCGTGTTTCGTTTTCTCTCTGATCCCATTGCAAAACGGTGGAAACCGTTTCGTTGATCTCATTCAGCGGTGTATGCGTGCATGCCCGCCTTCTCCGTAATTGCTTAGATGTTGTCTCGATTCATTTCTCATTTACTGTAGAGCGTATCAATTTCAGAATGAGGGTACTTCTCTTTCTTGGGATCACCTGCCTTTCCGTATTCGCAGAGGCAGAGGAGCCGACGTCGAAAAAAGACCTGTCCAACGGTTAGTTCTTCAATATGTCATCTACTGGTCATTCTTTTGCATCTCGACTATTTCTTCAAAACAAAAAGGACTTTTAGCAAATTGGTGTGTTTTTTTCCTTATAGGAAGACCTTTAAAATTGTAGGAAGACGGATATGTGATGAAGGAGAAGTCATCACTTAAAGAAAACAGTTTGTGATGATTACCTTGTGAGTGGCTGTGCGTCAGAGGTAGTGCAGGCTCTCGCTCACACCGCGAATTGGTTTAGGCTAGAGCCCCGCCAAGGCCAAGGCCAACCCTCCCATTTCCTTTGGCACCAGACCTGTTTGGGAAGGATGAAGCACTAAACTTTCTATCGGCTCACTATTGCAGTTTATTGTATGGGTTACGGATATTGAAACTGCGTCCATGATATCCCGCGAAAGTCGAACGCTTGTCGTACACTGATGAACGCCGACCTTTTCCCTTTCTTTTTTGCCTCGTCACGAGCAGTGCCTATAGACGTGAAGTCCATACATAATAGACACTTGACTAGATTCACATATCGGAGTCAGCTCACCTTATTTGTAAGTCTATCCCAGTTTCTCGCAATATGGACGAACGAAAAACGGCAGCACAGCTCAACAAATAAGGATCAGGGTTGAAGGACGGGATCTGCCACGAACTCTGCATCAATAGGAAGTCGCGGAGGAAAACTGAATATGCATCTGTCCTACAGAATGACCTGCGGTGGCCAACAGATGAAAAGTCAGTGTTTTATTTTTCCTGGACGAGTGTTATACCATTCGACGACCACGGAGGGATGGAAGGCTGACTTTGCCTAACCGGAAGATCCGAACCGGGAACCTAGGCATCGGATGCAACCGACAGAAGGCGGCTCCTCCGACTGCTTTATCTCTCACAGCGTCGAAAAATAACAAAGCTAAATCGAATTCTAGAAGCATGTTTTCCACTCGAGACAACTACTGGAAACTTGCAGAGCCTCCTCTTGTTTTTAACCTTGCACACAAAACCGTCTGCTGTTAAACTCACTCTGGCAACTTGTATGGAGCAGAAAATCAATTTTTAGCAAGAGCAAAAAGTAGCGAGATTTCACAACTGTCGTTCATTGGTGTGCAGGTCTATGCAAAAAAAAGCACGAAGCTGTTTACACTTTTTCCTTAACCTTCTCGAAAGCTCCCCAAACATCAATAGTACGCTTGGAGATTTCTTGAGTTTGTGAGACAGGCGTTTATTCGGCTTAATTTCGGAGCTTGGAAAGGGCTAGGTAACACTTGTGAATCTACTCTTTAAAGGTAATTTCTTATTGCAACAAAGAATCCAAGAGGCCAGCAGAACGAATAACGGACTGTGCTACAACAACCCATCCCTTTCTTCTACTCTTCTCTAGATCACCGACTATGTCAGCCACCAAACGAGAAACAAGGTCATTTGGAGCGGCGGAGTGGCGTTCTACCCCCCGCCCTTTAAACAGAGGCGTGGCAAATGCCTGCGTCTCCACTATCTCGTAAGGCAGCCACTGGACTCTCGAGCAAGCCCAGGGGGTTGGTGGTGGGCGGGCCAGGGGGACGAGGGGTAGAACGCCCGACTCCCATTTGGAGATGTTTAGTATTGTGAATGGAGCGTTAGAAACTTCACCGTTCTCTAGCAGCGCTTTTATATCAAGCTAAAAAGCACTAAATGACGTTGACATCCCTCCAACCTATTGGGATGTCTAGTATGTACAGTTGTGAATGACCTATTCAAATAGAGATTCGAGTGATTTTCATTCGAATTCGAAATTTAAAAAATGGCGTTTTTAAATTTGTTCGAATTCGAATACTCAAAAAATGCGTTTTTCGGATGTATTCGAATTGGAATATTCAGAAAAACCGCTTTTTTCGAACATATTCCAATTTGAATATTCGAAATTTTTAGGCATTCGAAACCGAATATTCGAAGAAATTTCGAGAGTACAACTATAATATCTAGCGTAAGCAGATTCTGGAGAAAAGGAAAGGGGAATTCAAGAAAAGGAAGCAAGAAGTGTAACAGCAAGGTAAAAAAGGATAGAAGACGGTGTTATTCAATTCTTTTTGAGATGGGCCACGCATTCTACTTGTACTGGATGTCGCGCAGGCACTTTGAATACGTATTTTGCCTATAGAATGAGCTGCGGTTGCCAGTCATGAACAAGTGCCGGCACCAATTCACCGATCCCCGAGAGATGTAGTGGTTGCTAGGCCTGGACAGGACTTCCGAACCAAGAACCTGCAGTCGGATGCATGCGACAGCCTGCGTCTCCTCCGACTGTGCTGCCATGCGCCCCGTAACGTACGAATACGAACAATCGCCCCGTAACAACGAATAATCTGCTGTTTCAGGTTTTCGGAGCGAAATCGACTGGGTGAAGTGGAGCAATGCCATCGGGGTGGCAAAGGATCTCAACAAGCCGATCTTCTTCCTCATTCACAAAACATGGTGTGGAGCATGCAGCGGTACGTCTTTGAAGGTTGTTCTTCTGTTATAGTGACCTAGAATCACTACTTAACCAGCGGTACCTACACCCGTGCTCTTTCCGTTCATTTTGCTGTCTTCTTTCGCAGCACTATGGAGGCAACCATACAGGAAAATTTCAACAGCCCTATTCTTCCTGTCTAATGTCGACCTTTTCAGGACTAAAACGGGAATTCAAAACATCTCCGAAAATGTCGGAGCTTATCGAGTTGTCGAAGAAATTCGTCATGGTTAACGTTGAGGATGACGAAGAACCAGAGGATGACAAATACGCTCCCGATGGCGGTTACATCCCAAGAATACTGTTCCTTGGTAAGCTGTCTGTGCACCGTATCCAAAGCGTCCT
This sequence comes from Heligmosomoides polygyrus bakeri, assembly GCA_947359475.1. Lineage (NCBI taxonomy): Eukaryota > Metazoa > Nematoda > Chromadorea > Rhabditida > Heligmosomidae > Heligmosomoides > Heligmosomoides polygyrus. The sequence continues at coordinate 77,687,845 of OX375870.1, forward strand.
TCGTATCAAAAAGCTAGTTCAGACACTGATGCGGAGCCAATGAAAACCAACAACGAAGCGAAATACAGAAACAACAAGTACTTCTACCCACTTGTTCCCCAACTGATCGATGCAATGCAAAGAGCATTGATCGAATTTGAGGCGAAATCTACGGTAAGGCAGATTACAAATGCATCCTTTTTCCCTGAACTGTCAAAATTCTTGTTTCATCAACAACAAAAAATACAGCTCCCAAAGGTATTAATGTTGCTCACATGCGAATCCAACATTTCAGATAATGTTTGTAAGGTTTCTTCGTTTTGAACGTATTTATCCACTTCAGCGGACAGTTATGAAATTAGACCAATAATCAGTTGTGTTGGTGGACCAACCGATTAAATTTCTTGTTCTTTTTAACAGCATTGTGAGCTAATTGTTGATCAACGTGCCCTCTCATCTACCCAATACGAGCAGTTTCTTTGAACTGCTTTCTTACATAACTCGACTTTAGTTAGAGTTGCGCAATGGAGTCATTTGCTGATACATCACTTTACATAACTCCCATAATTAAACATCACACCATATAATAAGCCACTAAGCGATGAGTCACAATATCGATCAACGCTGAGTCGTAAAATAGAGGAAATTACGGGCACAAATTAAGGGGCGCGGAAATAGCGAAAATATCCAGACGTCTACTACTTGCCAGGGGATTCCGGAGACGTGTCGAACACGTCGCCCAACGTGCCCGGGGATTCAGAGGACATGCCGATAACGCCTACCTGGAGATTAAGATGTGCCGAAGACGTCGTCCACTAAAGGGGGACCATTGAGGAGGACGAGCTCCACTAAGGGGGGGGGGGGGCAGTTCCCGTAAGGGGTACCAGTAGTGGCGGGGGCAATTCCAGTAATGTGGGTCCAGTGCAAGTAAGAGGGGACCGGTAGCGGGGAGGGGAGGGGGGGGAGCGGGAATTATCAATTTTCTCTCAGATTTAACCGACTAGGGCGGGAGTTAAGTGAATATCATCGACGACGGAAGGCCTTCATGGCATGGGGAAAGGTAGTCAATATCGATCGACATCATCAATTTTCTTTTCAATGGGAAGGCCAATATCGATCACACTGATGACGGTGATGACACTGCAACATCGCGCGAAGCGCGCAAGTGCGAGGTGTGCCGAGAGGCGTCGCGGAGCATTTGTACATCATATAACGATCGGATTGTCAACCATAGGAGAAATCTCTAAGAAGCTCAGCTTAATTGAGCAGATGCTGAACTTACTATACAACTTCTGCCTTGGACTTTATGTTGTTCTATCATGCCGCAATTTGAGTATGAAATTCAGTGAATAGAGCACAGATTTGCCATTAAAGTCTTCTCACGATATCGCATATAAGTAGGAAGCGTGGCGCATCCCAGTGGGAATAACTGATATTCATTCTCCATTTTTGTGTAAAGTTATAGCTGCGACATTTAGTTTTGCCACTTCAACACCTTTGTACGCACTCTCTTTTCTTACAAGATAAACCAGACAAGGTTGCCTAGTAGTAATGAAGAAGATTTTGTTGCAACCAGTATTCTTTGCTTATATTAACCTCTTTCATATACAGAATTCACGTATCCTTCGTTTACAGGAATCCTCCGACGAGCCCAAGAAGGACATCGAAAAGGACGACAGCTCCGACGACACGAAATCGAAGAAGGCGAGCAAGGAAGAAAAGGAAGAGACGAAGAAGAGCGCCAAGAAAGAGGAGGAGAAGAAGAGCTCCAAGAAGGAAGAGACAAAGAAGGACTCTAAGAAAGATGACGAAAAGAAAGCAGCCAAGAAAGAGGATGCGAAGAAGGACTCTAAGAAAGACGACGAAAAGAAAGCAGCCAAGAAAGAGGGTGCAAAGAAGAGCACCAAGGATAAGAAGACGAAGGAGACTGACAAGAAAGAAAAAGAAAAGAGTGACAAGAAGGAGAAGAAGAGTGAAAAGAAGGAGAAGAAGAGCGACAAGAAAGATGAAAAGAAGAAGAAGGACGCCAGTGACAAGGAAAACAAAGAGAACAAAGCAAAAGACACGAAAAAGAAGTCGAAGAGCGACGACAAAAAGACGGAATCCAAGGACGGAAAGAAGAAGGATGCCAAGGCAAAGGTGAGCACCTACATAAGTGATTAATGTATCAGTACCTATATTTGTTTAATCGGTTAATAGTTCATTTGCTTATCCACTTAAACAGATCTTATGCATGCACATGTGTAGTGTGTAGAGTGCATAAAAACACCCCAAGCGAAAGTAGTGCTAAATCAGTAGTATGTGACAAGAACAGTGAGGTACCAGGGAACTAACCACACCTACATATGTAGTGAACGCCCATGTCTATCTGGAAAGAGAACCAAAGTTGATGAGAGTTCCCAAGACGAATCTGCGTCAACAGCTCTGGTTGTGGAGAAACCTACCGAGCTCCGAAATCGCTAAACCGAATTTACAATGATGAAGGTAGATTCTTCCGTTTCAGGCTTCAGAGGCGAACGTACGTATTGTTTGTTTTTAAGAAGCGAATTCTTTGTTGGAGTACTACGTAGTATGCAGTGGCTATTTGTTAGTACTCACTGTCAAAATGGAAACGAGAAGACGAAATGAGCTAATCATAGCTTAGAAAATCATAAACGATAACAGTCTTTTCAGGATTTCTATTTCAGTTTTTCTTCCAATACGGGCTGTGGACAATGGGAAGTAGAAAGTCGCATAGGATTAGTAGCCTTCATTGACCGTGCTGACACTGAATTCCTGCGAATTCCAAAGATCAATAGCTTAGCAATTTCTCTAAGAGAAGAGAAAACTTCTTAACCGGTACATATTCATCTCAAGGAGGTTTCTCAAAAATTCTCGACCTTTCTTCGCAATTTCGGTTCCTTTTTTAACTAAATGCTATGATTTTTAATTTCACATCCGTTGATTTTTTTCTTCCAATCAGCATCACTGTTTAAAATGAATATAAATATTTAAATAGGGCACCCCTTAAAAACGAAAATTGCAATCCTATCTTAAAATTGAGCATTGGCTTATGCGTAACATTTAATCATAGGTGATCATATATACATATAAGTAGCTGAGATCTTAAGCTGTTGCTTGGTTTTCCTTCTACGTGGCAGCGACCTGTTATTTTTATGTTTTTTATGCCAGCATTTTTTTAAAGGAGAAAACGAATAGAAAAAACACTGCGGAAGAGACTGCAAATATGATATCGTTAGAAATAGATTCCAAAAAATAAATAAATAGGAGAGCATGTCAGCGCCTTTTTGACGAGGAGAAGGCAGTTTTTAAGTAGAAGACTTAGAGCTTCAGAGATTGAAGTTTTGGGTTAGATGAGTGCGTTCAAGCAGTAGAAAACACGCTCGATGTTCAGCTTCCCCAGAAGGGCGCGGTAGGGGCAGCAAAGCGGATCAGAGTTTATGGCTCGAGTTCCGCCTAGACTGTGCAAGACTTCGCGGGCCAATGAATTGACCCCAGATTTCTCTGAGAAGCATAGAAAGATTACCTTGTACACTGAATGATCACCCACTGCAGTTCATTGTATAGGGCGAGGACGCCCTCAGACTGCTCCCACGAGCTCTTGTAGAGGAAGAATGCGTGGCGCATCCAAAAAGGAGTTGGTTAACGCCTATCCTTAATCCTTATTCCCTTTCTAAATCACCACATTACGCACATTTCGCTTTTTTCCCTTGTTTGCCACCTGCATTCGTTTCGAAAGCTTGTTCTCTGATAGGCCGGCACTATTATTTTATTTTATTTTTCATTTACTTGATAAAAATCTCTGTTGATGATTCAAAAATTTTCAAAAATAAAAATTACAAATCATAGCAATGCACAAATTGTATTAGTTAACGAAGTCACTTTGAATAATACTTATAATTTCTGTTTCTCATAGGGTACATTTGCTACAGAGTACTAATCATTTTTTCAAATTTCAGAAACAAGAACTGTGATCGACCTACCTTACCAACATTTCCAAGGCCGCGAAGGAGGACCTAATCATTGTAAAAGTACATACAGAATGCTCTGCGGTACGGGAGAAACTATTCACTTCTTTGAATAAACGGTTCAGCTATATATCCCTTTATACTTGTGAATTACGCACCCATACATAGTGATCATCACACAAGGAGCAGTAGACGTCAATCAGGTAAAACATAATGCAGGGTTTCTAAGTTCTCTTACATGGAAAGAAATCACCACCTATATATAAAAGAGTTCTTCGTAGAGTGATCTAACCTAAGTGAGGTACGCCGCATCATCCACAGTGAGAGCGGTCGAGTGATCTAACCGAAGTGAGATACGCCGCATTATCCACAGCGAGGGCGGTCGATGATCTAACCTGAATGAGGTATGCCTCATCATCCACAGTGAGGGCAGTCGAATGATCTAACCTATGTGAGATATCAACACCTAGCTCCATCACCACCTGTATATAAAAGAATTTGTCCGTGGAGTGATCTAACCTAAGTGAGGTACGCCTCATCATCTAAAACGCTGGCAAAATTTGCCATTGAACGTGGGATGTTGCTGCAGCAGAGGAAACGCAGCCCTTTACTGCTTAACACAACAGCACCTACGCGCATTTCTGAGCGTGCAGATTCAGAGCCGACTTCGTGCCATTAGCATGAGAAGGCTACCAAAGGGGTAAGGCTAGAAGGAGGAGTTTGAGGGTGGGGAACCGACAGCGATCAGGAGGCTGCGACCAGGAGGAGCATCGGGATGGTCGATGCGGAGAACAAGGAAGTAGGCCAGGAGGTGGCACCAAGAAGAGTTCAGGCAATGTGTAGGGATCATTAGTGAGTTACCAATCAGGGGAGGGGGACAGTAAGGAGGATCAGCAAGGGGATCCATTACCATTAAGAGAGACCGGATTTAGAGGATGTGACACCGGTGTCACACAATGGGCGTTCGCTCGCCGTCGTCGTGAAGGAGTATCCCGAGGGGGAGGATGGGAGGAATTTACCTCGAAGAAGGGACCTGGAGGCGGGACCAGGACGGGGAATCAACAAGAAGGGAGCCGTAAGGGAAATCATACGGAGAACAAGGAATCAGCCATATGCATAGCCTCTTCATGCTCGACTCAGCGGCGACTGTGCGTGCTTCTGAGCTTCTTGATCTAGAAAACGGGTCCCCTACGTCGCGCAGCAAGCATCCTGATTCTGAATACGTGTCACCGACCGTGCCGTGACCATGGGGGGACCACTAGGGGGGTGTGGAGAAGGGCGGTAAGAGGACCTCTATGGTGGACCAGGAGAGCAACCAGGAAGGCAAGGAATAACCTGGAAAAGGTGCCAGGACGGGGAAAACAGCAAGAAGAGACCAGTAGGTGTCAATAGTGGAAACAAAGAAGTGGGCCAGTAGTTGGGACCAGGAAGGTGGCGGACTAAAGAGGGGGGAGGGAACACCGTTAAAGGCGCACCAGCAATTAGATCCAGTAAGAAGAGTCGAGAGAGGGGAACCTGGCTTCGGAAGACATGTCACCGACAGCTTGAAACGCTTGCTGTTGAGCATGAGAACGATTGCGGAGGAACAACCTGAGGGACAGAAGTACTGCGCAGCACAAACCAATGACATTACTGGCAGGTCAGGAAAGAATGTTTATGATGAAGGTACCGAAGTGGTGAAGGGCTTAATGCCGATAACGTACGCACCAAGTTCCTAGATGCTAGCGAATTTTATGTTTTACAAAAACTACTTTCCAGCCAGTCAGTGATGCTACAAAGTCGCGCGAAGCGCGCAAGTGCGGAGCACTTGTTAATTATAACCGTAAAAGAAATGACAAAAAACTTCTCCAGTTTTTTCCTATAATCGAAAAATGCACGGAAATAAAGTAGCGAAAATTTCGTGTTGTAGTGAGACTCGTTTTAATGCCTTGAATATTAACTCCACTAAACATGTGGAGTTAAACACGAAAATTTACAAGACGACGTATGAATTGCATAAGATGACTGCCAAAAACTGAAGAATAGGGCCGGCCACCTTCTGTGACAGCGAAAATAACCGATTTTCGTGTCATGGAGCTTTATGGCATGAAACTCGGAAACGCAAAGTCGGAATTAGATCGAGAGTTAGGCACTACTATGTTAGAAAGCAATTGTCTATGAAATCAGCAATGAAGTGCTGACATGAGTCGCTTAAACTAGATATTGAGAATCTTAAAATAACTGAAAGCTTCACTCAGAATTGAGAATCTGATTTGCAGAGAAATAGGTGTAATAGAAGCAACGTCTAAGCGGGGTTTCCCAAATTTAGCGTTAGTTTTCTGGTAACAAGAGGTTTCTGTCGAGACGTCTCCTTGCACAGGAGAAAGAAAGAAGTTCACTCACTCTGAACGCTACCGGTCTGACGCCTGGAAAAATGGGTGAGCCCACGGTAACCTCTGCTTTGCTCTGTGGGACAAGAGCGAACATTTTACAAAATGGTAGACATTTATTAAAATAGTAGGAAAGGGAATGCGAAGCATTGGTGGAGGAACTAGTTTTCTCCAACCATCGCGAAATCTCTAGGTCACATTCAAATGGCCCCTTCTAGTATTTAATGATCTGCTTCTGACACAGTTCATAACGAAGTTTAGTGAGCAAGCTACTAAATTAGAGCAGAACATGACGATGGAAGTCTGAGAGCAAAAATACACGCGAAAAAAAAAACAGAAATCTGCTGAAATATGCTTCTGTTGGTTTGGTAAATGAAAAGTTGCCACTGTTCCAAGCGGCAACTCCAAATAACGTCGCTAAATTCATCCGCACAAAAGCTGTGAACATTGGAGTTGAAAGCTGTTTTCGATTCTGTGTTATCTCCATATATGTCGCCTTCACAGCGCTATTTTCTCATATTTGTTGGAATGCTTTCAAAAGAGAGTTCTTACGCACTCGGAAAGCACGCCGCAATTTTTATTGGATTAATAGCAAAATTTCTGTTTGCATGGAGTTTCACATCTGTAAGCGATACAACAATGATGCTTTATCTAAGCAGCATTCACACTATCAAGCAAATAAAAATCGCAACGTGCTTTCCGAGTGCGTGGTGCGATCTCGTGCTTTAATTCGCTGAACGATTGCTGACTTGTCGTGCTTTAAAGTAAAATGAAATCTATTATTTTTCCTTGAAAAGCAAAATTTTTATAAAATTGTTACGCTCATTTGGGCAGCAAAACTAAACAATTTCAAGGAAAGATTCACAAAATTTTCCTTGACGAAAAAATACTCTAACCATGTTGGATAGTATGTAGTTTAATCTGTATGAAGCTTGTTTTAATTTGGAAGACGTCGATTTTTTAAGAGCATCAGGATTGCTTAGATGAGTATAGACGTGGAAAAAGTATATATTGGCCTTTCGTGGATTTTTCCAAGTAACAGTAATCTGATTTTCTTTCATTTTTGTCAATTGAAATTTGGAGTAAGCTGCCCGCCAGCATGAAATCCAAAAGTAAAGCCTTGTTTCTTAAAGCTATCACTCATTCACAATTATATTGGTTTAGAAACTAAGCCCCGCCGTTTTTTCATTTTATTCCGAATTTTGTTGAACTTTTTTTTGCATAACGTTTTAAATCATTCGAAATAAAATGACTCACTCTACTGGAAAATATGTTTCCCTTTCCTCCCATTCGATTTTTGCACATTTTTAGCTCACTAAACTGGAAGGTCAAAAAATGAAAAATGACATTCGCCGACATCTTTCCTCTGCTTAATATTGAGATTATTTGCAGAATGTTGTAATCATTTGAAAGGCTTTGATTTTTTCTAGAAGACCATGTGTTGGTTCATTCTTATTCTTCGGTCGTTCATTCTTGTTTTCGCTAATTTTCAGGGTATTAAAGTGGAATGTCCTGATGACAAACACTATTTTAACGAACAGCTCCTACTCTTTGGTTAATGTGTTTGGCTCCTTTTCTTCGGAGTCTGATCCGATTAAGAGCCAGTTGGATTCGTACCTAGCATGATAAACTGTACTCAACAAATGCACAGAACAGCAACTTTAACACCTCGTCATCCGAAAACTCTCCTGCAATATACCTGATCCAGAAACCTAGCCTAGGCATTCTCGCTACTACAATTTGCTGCGAGTGGTAACGCAATCGGAGGAGACGCAGGTTCTCACACAAACACCGAATTGATTCAAAGTTCGCGTCCTACCCAGACGAACAGAGCCTTTCACCTTTCCAAGGTTCATAAAATAACACTCAGGAAAAGGTAAATCCTGTAAGTCACTGTGTAGGACAAACATGCAATCGAACAGCCTCCACCGTGCGATGATGTAGAAAGCGTGGCGCATCCCAGTGGGGTTGCTTAACGCCCTCGATTTACCCTTCATTCTAATTTTAGCGTAACGTAGATGGCAGTATTGATATCTATCCTATATCTGTCAAAGGACCTGCCACACAGTTATCGTTTCTGGCAAACTGGAAGCAGAGATAATGTGGCGAATAAGAAGTCACCTCTTTCTTTTTCAAAGATGTTCCTGGCTAACCTTCAAGAAGTTGCCTGGAGTTTTGGTATCTTCTGAAAGCAACTATTTTCTGCAAAACCTGGATGTTCATTTTAAATAAGAGACGTGTGAAGCAAAAATGATTTGGTTAAATGTTTCAAGATTGACCAAAATCGTACTATAAAGTGGTTATAAGACGCTTATCACTCAAGAAAACAATCAACCACGCTGAAAACAACCATCCATATTTGTGAAACTCTGTCGCCTCAATGACTGGCGGTATGATTTGAAGGGGTGAAAGGTAGTGGTCGACTTTAGTCTATCTTTCTGAGATGCATCACGAATTCTTGCCGTGCGTCAGTGCGTATTTCACTCATCCAATGTCTTTCGATGGATGTCAGCGCTTCACATCTTCACGGAAGTTTAGTGTTAAAGAAAGATCGTCAAAACGATATAACAAGGAAGAATTCGTCCAAAATGTCTCAGGAAATCAGGAAACACTACGTCCATAGCCGCCTGATAATGAGTAAACGTGCTCCATGGCGAATCCTGCGCGCTCACGTGAGCTTAAATCTACGCAAATCTTAAACTTGAATACCTGGTCTGGTCTTTCGTTTGTACTGCATTAGATGATTTCTGGTGATGTGTGGATGGATTCGTTGTGTTCTATTGCTGATATTTTGCTCTAAAAACCGGTTATCGTGAGTTTGTCTCAGGATGGTCATTTCACCAGAGGAGGAAGCTGCTGCCAGTTGTACGGTGAATGATCGGCTCTCCTTTAATGCCGTAGAGCGTAGTTTCGTAATGTTGTTACAATCTTCAGTAAAATACAACGCGATCGAGATCAGTTACGCTTTTTGTCTTGATGTTGCTACGGGGCGCACCGTATTTTTCAAAGCCACAAACACTATGTTGTCCCGCTGGGCTAAATGTTATTTTTGATATTGCCGCTCAAGCTGTTCTATAGCCTTTTTTTTGTTTTTCTCCATCGGATTCTATCGTCAGTGGTAGCCTTACAATAGAGGGACACAATATCCAAAGGTTACCCTTCATTCAAACTTTTCAAAAGTTTAACCAAATGTCTAGTCACTGGCAGGTATTGGTTCTTCAAAATCTTTACACCAATCTTCTTTCAGGACTTCACGTGAGTATGATTGAGATCTGCTTATGGAGAATCGTTGTAGCCTGCTTGTAAGCTCATAATGTAGCTTTCCCCGTGTGATGTGATTGGGATAATTATTGTTTAAGAGGTGCAGTCAGCGGGCCTGTGTGGAACTATCGTGATGCAACCGCCGGTCTGTTGGTCAGTGTTAGTGCAAAACCTCGGGGAAGGAAAAATAATATAGGACAATCACTAGCCCTAGATGCGTTCATGCTTCAACAGGCAATAAATTTATTAGCGGACTGGGCAAATGCGTGGCAATTACCTCTTTCCCCACAAAAAACTGTTGTTCTGCATCTAAACTCTGGAATATTAGGACAGCCTCATGATTATGCCATTAATGAATCCACTTTATCGGCAGTAGACTCAGTTAGAGACTTGGGCTTTTTATATGACAAGAATCTTGATTTCGGGAAACACATTCGAACAACGTGTAACTCTGCTATGTTGCGGACATCAAATATCTTTAGGGCTTTAGCAACTAGGCAAAAATCAATTCTATTGAAGGTATATAAAACTTATATACGCCCTCTTGTTGAGTCTAGTGTATCTGTTTTCTCGCCATATAAAAGGAAAGACATCTTTGCCATAGAAAAGGTGCAAAACAACTTCACCCGCAAGCTTCTTCTTCGAACAGGTAGTTTTCTATATACTCGAGTACCGAGAGCGTCAATTAGAAACAAATACCTTGGACTTCCGTCTCTGGAATCTCGCCGCAAAGTTCTTGACGTCTTCCTCATTCACAAGCTTCTGCATTTTACAACTGATTCCGGACCTTGCAAATTCTTTAAGATGAAAACTTCCAACACCAGAGGCGGTATTGCCAAATTATATCTGCCTCGTCCTAAAACTAGATCTCGAGCAACGTCATTTGCCTACAGAGCGGGTAGCCTCTACTCGAAAGTTGCTAAGAACATTCAGTCCTTGCTAACACCGGGACAGATGAAGAGCCGTGTGAAAACCACGTTGTATAGATACGATTTTGTCTGAACATGTTAATTGCCTTGCGTCAAGATGACTTCTTTTTGATTACTGATGTGCGTATTATTGTTTTTTTGTTGTTGTATCTTTGAGCAAATGTTGTGATCTTCCTTTCTCTAACGTTTGCCTTATGCATTCGTAATAAACATAACATAACATAATATGCATCGATTTGGGCTAATTTCGAAGGACCGCGCCCTACAGTTTGGCGCGGATCACATAATGGGGAACAGAGCACACTAGATGCTGAACAACTCTCAATGCCATGCTCGTGGCTGGTGGACGTATGACCGAAGACCAAGAGCACGCGCATTTCCGTTGCTGTTCGCTTTTATATTGTTTTTTTTCTCTTTTTCATTGTTTCCGTTCTGTGCTGTACTGGCAATATGTTCTACAGTATACATGCATTCCGAATGATGGTAATTAGTGACGTCCACCAAAGGAAATTGTGCACAAGAATCAATAGTTAATTTCGAAGTTGGGAAAACGCGATTTGGGAATATGTTCTCAAATTGTGGAAATGACTGCTCGTCCACCCAAAACTACAGGTCATCTCGAATAGTCACAAATACTCTTTATTCCCATGTCATATCTCTATGCCCATTTTCTGATGTATACTATTCCTTTTCAACCGAGCAGTGTCTAGCTATTGTTAGTTAGGTGTTGTACGTTTTTCTGCGTTGTCATTTTTCCGTTATTTGTCGTTCTGTTTTCATTTTTCATTTCCGGTTTTTTCTGGTGTCCTCTAGTGATGCCTTTACGTAACGTTTTTCCCTTGAGAAAACAATGGTGGGCAGCTTGCACATGACTCACAGCCGTGATTGTATGCAACTGCGCCAGCGTAGCTGAATGTTTTCGTTGCCGAACACTTCGATTTTAGCCTCTTCCGTTTTATTCTGCAGTCTTCGCCTTCTTCCCGCTATAACAAAGCGTTTGAATCCCAGGACATCATTGCAACGATCGTGGTGGAGAAATAAGCTCACAAATGCACGTCAAACTTAGTTCTACCGTGAACACATTATTAGACGTATATCATCGCGGCCTTCAAGAAGCAGTAGTTTTTCTTCAAGGTGCATTATAGATTCTCCTTGTGTTATTGTGCTTATCAAGAAATGTGAGTCCTGAGAGAGTATCACAGATTGGGAAATCTCTTTTAATTCAGAATTTTGCAAATGATACACGCCATTGCAGCATTCAGGGTTATCATCAGTACTCGTTCAACAAAAAACTCTTTGGATTGCCGGCTTATTAATGAAAATTTTGATCATCATAACTAGCTCTCTTTCCAGCGGGTGTCTCAGTGATAACAGACCAAGAACCTCAGGCTGTGATATTGTAGGTTATCAAGAAAGGCCAAGGGAGGGATTTTCCGATGGAGTTGCGTTGAATATTTTCAAGAAATTCAATAGCTTTGGTTGGATTGAAGACCACTGTCGCAGTTTTCATGACATATCGTAAGTAATTGTTGTAGGGCCGATTATAAACATCCGTAACATTGGATTTCAGGGAAATTTTGTAGGCTTAGAGGACACAATAAATTGTGTCCTCTAAGCCTACAAAATTAGGTGGATAGAAGGTTTCTCGATGAAACCTAGGTTACAAGCATCCTCAATTATATCTAAAGCCAGACCATCTATAGTGAGTACAGGTAGATCAGAGTGAGTTTTTCATCCATTCATGACAAATGTGTTCAGCAAAAAAAAGTAGCTTTCATTCCTTTGCGTAGCAAATAATGTGACCAACTGCTACGTTCGATTCATTTTTCGCTCTTGATCTTCATGTAAGTCTTGATGTCAGCAATATCTTCGAACTTGGCACCCAGATATACTATTAGGTTGCCGGGAAAGAAATGTCGTTTGTGCTCAAAAAGAACCCTTGTTACAAATGCAAATTCAAAGAAATTTGACACTCAGACTTCCTCAGGGTTTTTTAGTTCTTGCTTTGCCAAAGCGTGCTATATTGGTTGAAAAAGATGTTAATCTGGTGGCACAAGATCTGGATTACATAGCGGGTGAGGCAAAAGTTTTCAGCCGAAACACTTAATTTTTCGCAGCGTTATATTTGCGTCATAAGGTCGAGCTTTGTCACGGAGAAGTTCATGCTTGCTCCATTCACTCCTTGTTGAGGCAGTGCTTGGTCCAAGCAGCCCAGTAGATCTTCGTAGAGGTCAGCCGTAACGTTTTGGCCTGGATCCAGAAATTTAAAATAACCAGACTTCTACAGTTCCAGCATAAACAGAGCAGAACTTTTCTTCGTGAATGTCAGGTTCCTTCGTCGTTTTCGGAATCTCAGCCAGGCGCAATCATTGCCGCTTTCTTGTGGTGTTGTCCTATTGGATCTACTTCTCATCTGCCGTGACGGTGGAGTCGTAGACACCGCTGTCTTGGTTTTACGGATAAGAATTTCAGCGATGGCGACTCGTGCTGCCATGTTTGCCTCGCTGAGATGATGTGGCGCCCATTTTCCACACCGATTTCACTTCCCAATTGCTTGCAGATGATCGGGGGCGTTAGAATGGTGATAGCAGTCTTTCTGCGATTTCACGTGTAGGTTGGTTTGGGCCGACTCGACAGCTCATATTAATGCATCGTTATCCACAACCTGAGGACTTCCTTGACGTTCTTCGTCTTCAAGGCTCTTATCTTCGTCTCGAAAACGTTGAAACCACCTTTGGCATTGACGTAGTGATGTAAGCTACCACCAGAGCACTACCTACCAAACACCTTAGGTGGTGAAATACTGCAGCATTTCTTCCTTGCTTGAAGTACCACCTCGAACAAACGCGCCCTCGGTATTTTTGATCGATCATCGTCAAAAAAGCAAACAATCTAAACATAGTGATTCAAAAAATCAACGCAACGGAACGAAACGATGTCAAAAGATGCCCTTGAAAGTGTTTCGAGTAGAATTAGATGGGCTAAGAATTAGTAACAGCGAAGAAATAACAAATCGAAAGCAGGCAACAATATTTTTTCCGGCATCCTTTTATTATTATTGGGTTAAGCAGTTTATGCAGCAAAAGTAACAGTGGCTCCAACAATTTCTTGAGGAACAACACTACCCCTTAGAACGCCTCCGCCTAGCGTTAAGTTTGCAGCTTTTTTATTCTTCTTCTTCCTCCTCTTCTTATTTTCTTATTATTATTTATTACATAGGGAGGTCTCCGAGTGGGTAATAGCAATGGAAATAAAACTAGTTGCACAAGAAGATACTGATGCAGAAGTAAGTAGAAAAGGACGAAGAGATAACAAACAAGTAAAAGCCGGAAAAACTGGCAGGTTAATGTTAAAGAAACAATATAAATTATTTATTTAATTATTTCTTATCAGTCGATTTCGTCATTGTCATACTGTCATTATGTGGTTGTGGCGCAGTACATCAGGCACCGAAATTCTGATTCTATGGACGACCTGTATGTGCGCGACTTCTCCGTTCCTCCCTCATAGCAGCAGCTTTCATTACTGGCGCTCTAGGTTACGAGTTGTCGGTAAGACTCCCTGTCGTACTCTCGACACCATTTAGGAAACGTCATCGCATGACGTGGCATAGGCAGCGATCTGAGGATAGACTACGTCGATGTCCATACATTTCTAAAACAATCCACTTCCTGTATAAGTTTCTGATAGCATTTGTTCATGGCCATTTGTGTCGCTTTGCTTATGCTTTCAAGAAGTCGACGTCGTGTTTCGAGATGGCCCATGCAATTTATTTCATTACGCTGTAATTTTTAAGAACTCTGCTGATGGATTGGCGATGGGCAGTACTTTAGTCGATCAAGCTTCCACATTTCTGTGGATTGTTGTAATACCTCCTACACTAGCGGTTATTGCGCTTGTGATCTCGTTAGCTGTTTCTGGAAAGTCCTTCGGACTCCGAGAGCTGTATGTTGGTACGCTGATAAGGATTTTTGAGGTTTGTTCATTTCCAACGCTACCGATTTTGTTTTATCGTTTTCAACTGGTTTTGACACTAACCTCTGTTTATCATCAGTTTATTTCCGATCCTTTTTTTAGTGGGGAGCCTCCCAGATTGAAGCACATGCTGTCCATGAGGATGATACTGACATTGGCTCTCACCTCCACGTGGATAATTCAATAAGTGGCGGTTCGCAGCACGAAAACGACGATGCTGGATCTGGGTGTCCATTGAGGCGTGGTTACGACTCCGGAAGTAGTAAGTTCTACAGTTTATAGTTGTGATTTATATGTAGTGCGATTTCTACTACATACTACACATTTATTGGTGGTTATTGGTAGTCATCTAGGGCATTAACCTGAATTGATCATTGCACGAGACCTGCGCAAGCCATCCAAGTCTTCCATCCCTCAAAGATCGGGGTCTCTTTATCAGTAATTATCTGGGAAGGAAAGATCACTGGTTCGTTAATCACCTGGTCCTCAAATAGAGACAGTAGAGCCCAAATGTGCTTTCAATTCAAACAGCATGCATAACATCCTTAGCAGTAGAGTGCATGATATTATTGGTCCAACAGGAGCAAGGGCTAACGTTTTCTTTCTTCCTTTAATTCATTCCCTTACCCGTGGTAGTCCATTAGAATCCACTCGACTTCAAACCCATCGTGTTTCCGATCCTTTGAGCAATTCGCCCCAAAGTGAGCCTTTAATGCTAAGAATGCGGTGGGTCCTTTCCTGAACTATCCAAATAAACTTACTACGATAGAATGGGAGCATCAGAAATGGTGAATGAAATTAATTAAGAATGACCCGAATACTAAGCGGCCCCGTAATTGAGCACGCTTTCTACCTGTCACATGCACAAGGTTTTTTGAGTTAATACATGTATCGTTGTTATTTTAACTCTATATATGATTACAGGTTTGACATCGCTTTCCTCGGTATGCTCAAGAAGTCGAAATCCTTCCGGAGGAACACACTGTAAGTTTTTGATGCGTGTCCCTTATCTAAACTGCAGGACATCTGTGCCTGCCATCGACTTTTTGCCATTTTTGAAATTTCGCTCGCTTTGCTCTAGTTTTTGTGCAAAAACTCTGGTCTAGAGAGTCAACACCTTCACTCTTCTTGATCCCACTTTATAGTTCTGCACGCTAAGAGTAAACGTATTCAGTCAGTTCTTCTGAGCTATCAAACTTGCCCTTTTTGCTCGTTTTTTGTTGGTTTATCATGCCAGTAGCCTAGAAATTTGGAGTCCTGGAGGCGATGAAAGCGCTGAAGCCATTTTCGTTATCAACTTTGTTGCTGAATTTTTATCCTTCACACGACGACCTAAATGCTTAAAAAAATGATAATTGGTAGGAGACAGATCTGGTGAGTATGCTGGATGGGGTAGAGTTTCACATCCCAATTCACACAGTTTCTGGACAACAGTTTTTGAAACGTTCGGACGCGCGTTGCCGTGCGGTACTTTTGGGCCTCTTCGATTGACCAAACCCGGCTGTTTTTCAATCAACTTCTGGTGCATCACTTCATTTTCGGCACAGTACTTCTCCGCTGTGATAGTCTCTCCAGTCTCTAGGAACTTGTAGTGGGCTATACCAGCATTTGTCCATCATTGTCTTCTTTGAATGAAGACTCGGTTTCGTCCTTGGGACTCTCATTCTTTTCCAGCCATTGTGCAAGGCGACGACGATTGTCACAAAGAATCCATTTTTCGTTGCATGTCACGATCCTGCCCAAAAAGGCTCTCTTATATTGCGCAGCCTTAACGAAGCATAGGTGTCGTGACGCTTAAGCATCTGGCCGGTGGTCAGTTCGTGCGAAATCCATTAATCCAATTTCTCTACTTCTCCGATCGCCTTCAAGTGGCGACTGATGGTGCTGCCGTCGTTGTGCTAGCTCTCTCACAGTTTGACGCGGATTCGCTTCCACCATTGCTTGGAGTGAGGGGTGATGGCGGCCTACCTCGGTCTTCCTCCTCGAGACTTTCACCTGTCTTTCGAACCAGTGGCGAATTGTGCATTCCTTAGCAAAATCCTCCCCAAATGCAGCGTTGATGTTATGGGCCGTTTCAGCTGCTCTGATAGCAAGTTTGTATTCGTAGAAGAAAATTTAGGGAAAATTGCGTTCAGACATCTGAGATGGTTGGGTAAAATTTACGTTTTAAACAAAATTCGAAGGCTTGGTTAAAGAGAGCATGAACTTGGATTTCCAATGGTATATAACACTACAAGATATAAAAAATACTTTATTGGAAAAAATGTACTCCAATAACAACAATGCAAAACGCTAATTTATTTCAGGACAACCTAATATTTAAGTGTGTAGATAGTTGTAGAAGCAGCGCTTTTCAAACATCGTGATATATGGCATTTGGTTTTCTCATGTCAGGCTATCTAGTCTAGTTTGAGCTGCTCGGGATTAAGCTGAATTTCGTTCAAAAAGTTTTTTCCTCGATTTGTTGCATGACATTCACAGGATATACCATTTTAATCATCATTTATGTTGTTCTTATTTGCTGAAATAAGCAGAAATAAGAAAGAATAGTGTGGCTATTTTTGTAAAAGCCGCAAAACATTTCATGAAGGAATGCTGACACTAAAAAGATTTTAGACGTTGAGCCAAATGTCAATTAAATGAGATGAGGGTTGTGCATAAATTTCCTGCGACGTGTAAGCTAGTAATCTTCCAGAATTGTTAAACGCTGTAGGAATAGATGAAGGGCCTTAAATCTAATCAATGACTGTGATCTGCACTGTCTTCAGTGTTTCTGTTTCTTACTTCTGACGGTTGGCGTTTCAGTGGGCATCATCCAGAGGGAGACGCAGATATGTCTTGATGACGTGGACCGAAGCGAGATTGATGAAGTCCGCGTTGAAAGCCGCGGATGGGCTGCTATCCGCGATTCACTTGATTTCATGAAGGTTTGTTTTCCGTCTCCTCGTGTATTTGCTATTCATGTTCATTTCCTTGTGTCTAGGCTGGAATTGAAAGCATAATTGAAGACGATGTGACGAGCCGTTTTGAAGCTGAGCAGCTTGTTTCGTGGAACATGCTGACACGAACGAGCACTCGCTTCTACCACTACGTCAAGTGCGCTAAAATTCTTTTATTTTTGGTGTTTTCTTATTTGAGGTTCGTTTATTTTAGCTGGAAATTGTCCCTTGTCTGGGTGATGGGTTTCATGTTTCGATACTGCTTGATGCTTCCCTTTCGAGTTGTGCTGGTCTCGATCGGTCTTTTCCTCCTTGTGGTATCTACAGCTGCAATTGGAGTGATACCCGAAGGAGACTTGAGGAGGTTGGTTTAACTTGTAAGTGTATGCCATTCTCAACGAGCTTTTTTTCAATGAGGCGCAGTCGCACATTTGCTCGTGAATGTTTTTGGCTGCTCCAGCTGTCATTTCGGTAGCCATCGTGGTTTGTAAACACCCGATTAAAACTTCAAAATCCTCCGCTTTGAAGTTTTTTTTCGCGGAAGGGAGGCGCGGAAAACGACGGACCTCTTAAATTCCTTGAAGATGACAGGGGTGACACTTGTATCCAGTAGGTATACTTTTCACATTTGGAATCCCATGCTAGATCCTCATTTTTCTTCCCTTTGCCATCATCATTATTTCTTATCTTATGCAATGTCATTGTGCTAAAGAGCAGAATTTCTGTCCTGAGCTCTATCACGAGAAGCTTTAGCTCGTATATCCTACTCGAAAGTGGAAGTCTTTGAAAAAAGAGGTGCTACTCGTTCGATTGGTTACCCACTTTGCTAGCAGTGCTCCATTGGTTTTTCCACCGAAAACATGACGTACAACGGATAGAGTTGAGCTAGAAATAAAACTTTGTTGGAGAAGCTGGGATCTGTTTCGATTTGTTTTTATTTGTTTATATGAGAGTTTCTCTGTTCAAGCAAGCTGAACTGTATGTGTATGATCATGTGCTGCCGTATTCTATCGCGAGGTCTCACTGCTGTTGTCAAGTTCCACGATGTACACAACAGAGCTCGTAATGGAGGTCAGTTTTCTTTTACAGATCTTTCGTTTGTTTCAAGATTCTTTTCATTTAGAGCCTGTTAGCGATATGATTTCACCCTACTGCTTTGAGAAAGGGCTAGAGAAATTAAGCTTACCCAGATTCTATCCCCTATTCACCATGATTCATAAGATTTACGTTTAAATTTTTTGCGTATTTGGCTATAGTGCCATAATATGGCTAGTTCTTTTATGTGGTGTGAACTACTGATATTTTTGGTGAAATGTTATGAGCTGAGTAATATTACCCTACTTTCAAAAATAGGGCACATTTTCCAGCACAGTTGAGGTTCTTCGTTTCAGGTGTACTGCTGTAGTAACTTCTACATCAGTAATTTTATAAAGTAACATTCAAAATTGATAATATCTGTGCCTACATTGACTAGGTTCAGGCAAGTAATAGGAGTGCGATTATGTCTGCAAAGATCAAACCCTTTCATGTGTAGGCGAAGATAGGGTGCCTCAGCCCCCGTTCATACTTCGCGAGGCCAGCAACAAGAGTGGCGAGAACGGAGCGTGCGCAGCACCGGCGAATATGAACAGGCGACAAGAGCGACTTGAGGGACGGCGCCGGCGCTCGAGTATGAACACTGTTCGGTGGCGTGCGCGGTTTTAATCGATATGCATGTTTTGCACGGGCGACGATTCGCTCTTGTTGCGAAGTCTGAACAGGCCCTTAACGGGTAGGACAACAATGTTAAAACTGAAAGTCTAATATGTGGAACACTGCGGAACGCTGGGGTGCTTGGAGGGAGCACTTACGATATTTCACTAACATGAAGAATGTGATAGACAAAGCACACCGCTAGTAACGAAAACAAACGAGTAGACGTCCTGGAGCTCCTTATCCTCTACATGGTACCAAAAATGGAAGCGAACGTATGAACGGAATGAGAAGATAGGAATGCATTGTGATGTGAATGCTATGCCACATCTTATATTTCGTTTATATATTACAAGTGCTCCGACACGCCTAACGGCATGTCTCGCACTTGCGCGCTTCGCGCGGCTTTGTAGCATCCCTGACCTATGGAAAGTAGTTTTTGTAAAACATAAAATTCGCTAGCATCTAGGACCTGGTGCGTACTTTATCGGCATCAAGCCGTTCACCACTTCGGTACCTCCATAATAGATATTCTCTCCAGACCAGCCATTAACGTCATTGGTTTGTGCTGCGCAGTACTTCTTTCCCTCAGGTTGCTCCTCCGCAACCGTTCTCATGCTCAACAGCTAGCGTTTCCAGATGTCGTTGACATGTCTTCCGAAGCCAGGTTCCCTCTCAGTCGTTTCCTCTTAGTGGATCTAATTGCTGGTCCGCCTTTACTGGTCTTTCCTCCCCCTCTTTAGTCTTCACCTTCCTGGTCCCAACTCCTGGCCCACTTTGGTATCTTGTTGTTGGTTTTCCCGTCCTGGTCCCTCCTCCAGGTTGTTCCTTTCCTCCTGGTCGCTCTCCTGGTCCACCCTAGAGGTTCCCCTTACCGCCCTTTTCCACACCGCCTTAGTGGTTTCCCCATGCTTACGGCAAACGACGGTGACACGTATTCAGAATCAGGATGCTTGTTGCGCGACGTAGGGGCCCGTCTTCCGGATTCAGAAGCTCAGAAGCGCGCGCAGTCGCCGCTGCTTCGAGCACGAAGAAGCCATGCATTTTCCTTGTTCTCCGTATGATTTCCTTTAGGGCTCCCTTTTTGTTGGTTCCTCGTCCTGTCCGACCTCCAGGTCCCTTCTTCCAGGTAGATTCCTTCCCCTCGAGATCCTCTATGCTACCCTACCCCAATTATGTAGTCATCCCACGCTCACGACACGATGACGGCGAGCGCACGACCATTGCGCGACATCGGTGTCACAACTTTTAAATCCGGTCTCCCTTACTGGTAATGGATCCCCTTACTGATCCTCCTTACTGCCCCCTACCATGATTGGTAACTCCCTACTGGTCCCCCTTTTGCCTAAACCCTTCTTGGTGCCACCTCCTGGCCTGCTTCATTGTCCCCCTATCGACCCACCCCCCCCCCCCCGTCCTGATGCCTCCTAGAGGTCGCTCCCTCCTGGTCGCTGTTGGTTCTCCACCCTCGAAGTCCTCCTTCTACTCTTACTCCTTTAGTGATCTTCTTATGCTAATGGCACGAAATCGGCTTCTAAATCTGGACGCTCAGAAACACGCGTAGGTGCTACTGTGTTAGGCAGTAAAGGACTACCCTTTCCCTGCTGCAGCAACATCCCACGTTCAATAGCAAATTTTGCCCCCGCTGTGGATGATGCGGCGTATCTCACTTAGGTTAGATCACTCGACCGCCTCTGCTGTGGATGATGCGGCGTATCTCACGTAGGTTAGATCACTCAAAGGTCATCGACCGCTAACTCAATTATACAGTGGTAGATAGTTTTTATTGTGGGTGCCGATAGTGACACTAGAAACAAACAACCCAAGGAGAACCAAACGAGACCGAAAAGAAAGGGTATAAACTAAAACTGAAAGCTAGGAATTAAACAACCATGCAATACTACACAAATGAGAAAGCAGTAAATGAACAGTAAAAGCAAACATTACATAGTGGTAAAAGCATAAACAGGTCAATCAACGAACTTGGCAACCTGTTTTTGAAAGAAGCATAACTTAATAATCAGCTGGAAGACTTAAGAACTCTACAGGGTGGCCCATAAGTCCTGCAACAAAATTAGGCGACCTTATTGGTTGACTTTTTCCAATTGCAAAAAACCGCATACCAACTGTTATGTAGCATATACTTTGTGCTATACTTCTGGAAGATATCATGGTTGTAGCTGCTCTTATTACGAAGTAATGCGCTCTCACGTAAAACTACCGGAAATTCTTCTCTGGCCCGTGGTGGAGCGCTCCCATTCCGATGTGACTAAATTTCGGAAGATTGGTTGTTGAACATACGTATGATGCTAATGGGTAGAGCAGTTCAGAGGCTTCTCAAGAGTGAACATTATGTGAACGGATCTGAACTACAATAGAAGAACGCTACTAATTTTCTGATCACACACGATGCAGCAACCAGCTGGAACAAATGCAATATTCAGCCGCGTGCGTAATCTATTACGAAGCAATACGTAGCTTCTAGAAAATTACAAGAAAATCTCTACAAGCCCACAAGAGAGGCGAAAACTCAGCTATGAGGAGAAGAAAGTAGAGAAAAAAATTGTAAGCGCAGTTGGAGTGCGTCGTTCGAAATGGGTACTCAGCCTCTGCCTCATTTGATGAAACATTTCTCAAAGTTGAGCGATCCTAGAAAGGTCAAAATAATAGTGCGTTTAATACTACCTTTGCGGAAACCTGATGATATAAACATAGTGGGATCTATCCTAGTCCGGGGCTCCACCTAACCAAAACAATATGAATTCAGACTTACCGAGCAGCTCCTATAGAACGAGTTGGAACCTAAAAAATCAAAAACAGACAAACAAACAATAAATAAGTAAAAACGCGGCGGTTCACAGCCGTCTCGGCAGGCAGAGAGTGATGGAATGGAGACATGCCGCGTGCTGACCGCCGCTTGACATGTTATAACCAGGATCCAACATGGTAAGGAGGGAACATATCTTTGATTGCTTACAACCGCAACAAATGTAACTTTTTCGTTTTTCCTTTGTGACTTCTCTTGTTTAGGCCCCATGTTGTTCTATAGGAGCCGCTCGGTAAGTCTCAAGTGGATTTGTTGCATATAATACTTTTTAGGTATGTGCCCCCCCCGGACTAGGATAGATCCACATAGTGGCCACGCATGGCAAGTTTTTCACGATTTTCCAAAATGTCTCCCCTCACACCCTAGGTTTTTGTGTGAAAAGAGTGAAAATCAATAAAAATGTTCGTTTGATAGGGAACAAAAACATAACACCATATATTGGAGACTCAAGAGACTATTGCGCTGTTTAAAGGCAAAATGCACGTTCTGGTAAAGTGATTCTTCTAACAGCAAGAAAAAAGGACGTGGTAGCGGTTCTCAGTCCGTCTGCAAAATATTGCACCTGCGAGATACTAGCTGTGAAATTTCTGAATCTTTGGATTTTCAATCTTCGTTTATTAACTATCTTAAAGAAGATGTATGTCCCGCTCTAAGCCTGGAGAAACTATTGTTCAATATCTTATTTGGAACGAATAAGAAATAAAACTCTGTACGAGGTGCTACAACGCGAGCTGCAAAGCAACCCATACGATCTGAAGGCTCTTATCAATCCAGGAGTGATCCCTTATGAATAATACCGCTCCACCATAATCTACAAACTATGGGCAAACATTGTTTAAAAGTGTACAAAATTTAGTGCATTCTCAGCCTTTTTATACGCCCATGTTTTTGTTGCAGGACGTATGGGCCACCCTGTATTAAAGCCTTTCGACTTTTTATCACGCCGTTTGTTACCCTTCTCTGATTCAAACCCCACAAGCATGAGAAACACAATGGTTTCGTTCCGTGATTTGTACAAAAAAGCTGAAAGCAATAATGCTCAGAACGGTATATAATACTGTTGTCTCTGTATGAGTGGTCGTGTTTGCAAGATTATCCAATTTCATAATTGATGTTTGGTTATTTATTAAACAAAATAGGGTCACCCCCCCCCCCTGCGCTTCCAGTTCTGTTATTTTATAGCTGTCAAGGTCTGTGTAGACAACTGATTACCCACTAGTCTGTTGTCATTGTGTATGCCTTGTTTGTTTTATTTTTTCGTATTCTTGCATTAACATCCCGTCTCGTTAAATATCGTTGTGGTGTTTAAAATAAAAATGCTTTTTATAGGCATCTGTGTGGCAAATCATACTTCACCTATTGACGTCATGCTTCTCTCGATTGACAACGTTTATGCCTTGGTTGGCCAACGACATTCCGGATTACTGGGCCTTATTCAGCACGCCTTGTCCAGAGCCAGTAGCCATATCTGGTTCGAACGCTCGGAGACAAGGGACAGACGTCAAGTGACAATGATGTGAGTGTAGTGTTGAATTCATTTAAGTCCTTCTTTTTCAATGTTTGACATCAGACTTTGTCTTGCAGTTTGCGTGATCATTGTGGGGACACGAGAAAGCTTCCAATACTTATATTTCCTGAGGGAACATGCATAAATAACACCTCGGTTATGATGTTCAAGAAAGGGTCGTTTGAGGTAATATTTACTTTTGTTAGCGTTTCGCCTTATTTTGTTGTCAAGTAGTCGTTGTGTATAACCACAAGGTTCTATCTACTGGTACATTACATTTTTTGCTCCCCACTGGACTAAAGACGTCATCTTTCCTTCGCTGATCAATCAGCTGTTTTCGAGCTTTTTTCAGCTTCGAATTTTTTGTATATTTTAAGGTTGGAGCTCCGATCTATCCAATAGCGATGAAGTACGACTCTAGGTTCGGTGATCCCTTTTGGAACAGTTCTGCTCAGTCTTGGTGTGAATACGTTATTCGCATGATGACCTCGTGGGCAATTATATGCAACATTTACTACCTACCTCCTATGGAAAAACTGGTGAGTTTTCCTGAGTCATTTTTGCGCAGTAGCTTGTGCGTGTCTCGTTTTCTAGAAACACAATAGATGCATCCAAGTTAAGTTGTGGAATAGAAAGTTGGTAAGTCGACCGTAATTTATTATTCGTTCTTCAGGAAGACTATGAGTGTGGAGGCATTCTGTAAGTAGGGTGCGATGTGACAAACCTACATGTGAAACTCTGTATGCAGTGAACGCCGTTGGCTTATATAACAAGGCGAAATGAGTGCTGAGTAGCAACGGGTGTCGAAGTTAGTGTCTAATGGTGGCTCTAGAAACCAAACTTTAAGGCTGGTTTATCGCTTCAGCTCTTCAGCGAAGTCTGGTCTTAACATAGATCAGAATTTTGGAGTTTGGGCAGAGGGTCCGCGCCAGCAGAGTAGAGCACAGAACCTAACTAAAAGTCTCCATTTTCGCGCAGCGACCCTCTCTCTGCCCGAATTTCGCTCTGCAAAGTGAAATAACCCTATGGCGGGAAAGTTCAAAGATAGCTGTTCTAACCAAAATTCTTCCCTATAGGTTTTCCTATCGCGTTACTGTTTTCCTCGTTACTGTTATGATAAAGCAACTCCTTTGTTCAGTAAACTGTACATCAAATTGCAGCCAAATGAAGATGCAATGGCCTTCGCGAGTCGTGTGAAGAAAGCGATAGCTGCTCGCGGAGGATTTGTCGATCTGGAATGGGATGGAGCTTTAAAGCGATCTCGTGTACCGTCATTATTGGTGGCCAAACAGCAGTCCAAGTAAGTGAGAGAGATAATTGCGTTTACGCCATCGTTGTATTAGAGCGGGTGGCTTGTTAATAGAAGTTACAACAAATTTCTTCCTTAGTTTTACAGCCAGGCTGTTTTTGGGGGGTCGGAATCTCAGGACCTTCCGGATTTCTTAAATATCATAGCGTCAGATGGTTACCAGTGTTATTTGCCCGCTACGCGACTTACAGGTGTGCGTTGCATGAGAATAGACAGGGAGCGTAAAGGAAACTTGGGGGAGGGGCGTTCAGGATTCTCTTCTACACGCTTTTCTTACCTGCTGTAGATTAAAGTGAACTTCAAATCGAAGAGTCTGGGCAGTGATGACAGTGTGTAGATTTTAAATTTCAAGAATCTACTTCTTTGCTTCACTAGTGTTCAGCTATTGTCCTTATTTATTGACATATTGTCACACTTTAGGTATGCCAACCGTTTATCTCGATATACTTCCACGTCAAATACATTGGATAGTGAACTCGATGGTTACATAGGTGGGTTTTTTCAGCATTTGCTTTCGTCCCAATCGGTGAGAAAGATATACTCTCAAGTCACAGTAGGTGTAATTAGCATCACAATTCACACGATTCCTTTTTTGGAGTTTCCTTCTTGGCCGAATGACTTGCATAATCTTCCTTAACAATTTCAGTACCGTATGAAAGGACTATTGATAGGAAATACAGATCATTTCTGAACAGCATTTGCTTGTAAAACGTCCATTGACGAAGCAGGACTCTTTCCTGTTTGTAAGGTGACTATTGGCAAACAAGATTTTCTTTGTATCGTATATATATTCATTTTTTATCGACATGGTGGAAAAGTGGATCTGTAGTACACGGAGATCTTACTCCAATACACCAGCGTTTAGACGCCGAAACCAAGCACACGCCTTGTATGGACAATTTCTTACACAACAACAACCGGAAATCAGTAGGCAGCAATAGGTAGCCGCGTAGATACAAGATGACGGTGAAGACGAGGCGGCCGCCGAGTCGAGGACGAAGTCCTCCCGAGGCGATGGCGCTAGCGCTTAGCGGCTCCCTGGTCGATTGCAACGCGCTGCGCGCTCCAGGGGAGACTGACTCTGACGGCTCGGGGCGCCCTTATATGCGATCTAGTGGTGAAAGCTCCGCCCCGCCGTCTCCTATCGATCCTAATGCGCGTCTTTTGGGCCATGGCGTCGACAGATCCTTTTATTTCAACGACGAGAGATGCTGGTTTCCGAGCTTCATCTGTCAATCAATATTCGTAAAAAAAGAACTTACATATTTGCTGTGTGAAATTATTTAGCGTTCTTACTTCAAATCGGGCCATCTTAGCCAATCTATACGCTTTTCAAATCAGCAGAATACATTCATTTAAGGAAAACATTTTGAAATGAAAATGAACATTTTATAAGTTAATGTCGTCGTTTTTCATATGAAGTGTATGTGTTGTAATGTGCTCGAAATAAATTTCCGGTTTAAAAACCGTCTTGAAGACTTGCTTGTAATAGGAAGAGAAAAGTTATACTGTTGTTGATTATGATAAGCCTACTGAAAATTGTAGTTTTATATTGTTTGTTGATTGCTCTCCATGTCAATTTAAAAAATTGAGCGCTTTTTTAGATCACTTGCGTAATTTCGATTCTCGATTCTGTATTGGCGAAGAGGACCATTCTGTGGTGTCTGAGAGTACCAAGGATCCTTGTAGTCCACGGAAATCATCATGAGTACGTGATCTTGTGTGCGACTTCATCTCCGTCTCGGCCAGGCTGAAATCTCATTCTCCTTCCACTGCGGTCCTAATCGAACTCAAGTTTTGCTGTATCTCGAGTTTAGAGGGTATCTATTTTCTGTTTTTTGTTCAAAGTCGTACTTCAACAGTAGAAGTGCGTATACTATCAGTCAGTCATATGTACTCAAAGCTCAGCTTCTGACCGTTGTATCGATGGCACTTTCTTCTTCGAAAACCGTACTTTTTCCATCTTGTCAGAACCCTAGCATTGCTTTGATGCTTGATTCTCCTGCGCCGAGCGAGGTTTGAGGTGGGCCAGTCAATATCCTAACGTTTCGATTCGTTCGTCGTCTTCGGAGGCCGAAAGAAGGTTCAAGTTATTTACCGGACCAAACATTTCCACAACCTGATTTCTTGATTTTTTGATTACTTGATCATCGCTCCTTGCTGGAAGCAGGGGTTCTGATGACGGAAATATGGACTCACTCGCCGATCCACCGTTAGCGTGGAGCGACGTCAATGCTACCTAAATTAGTAGACTAGTACTGTGTTGCCCAATGCCTACTGACAATTTTGTTGGTTCGACAATCTGTTGCTGGATTTATTGTGCTAACCCAGAATGCCTAGTTTCTCTGGACGAAATGTTCGACCCGTGGGTTATGATAAGGGCACCCTAGTCAATACTCTTGACAACGATGACGAAGTAAGAGAACGATATTTCAAAGGCGGTACAGTGATCTAGCCTACGAGAAGACATTTCTTTGCAATTTCCTAGTCGGGACTGACCTTGGTATTTGTTTTGATTTTCCAACGGGGTCCCCTCCCCGACCGAGATAGATCCCACCACGCAATTTATAGTATTGCCCACATGTTCTATCATGCGAACTGGTAGTAGCCCTACAATGTCCCCAATATACGTTCGGTTAGAAGTCCTACATTCAAGTTGGCGAATAGCACCAAACTTTGCCCCACGGTTTCATCGTAAGAACAAATAACTTATTTCTGTGGTGTACATTTTCTGTCGTGGAGCTATTTCGGAGCTGCTCATTTTGATGTTTCTGTTCGGGAAAAGCCAGCAACGTCATCTCCTAGTTAAGCCTGAGTGAGACCTCGCTCAAGGATTTCGCGTACCGACTGCAGGTAGTACAAGGTGGGTAGGTCGCGCGCATTTCTGCGAATATGGTGGTTTGAACAGGCGATTACCAACGCGAAGTGCATGGAAGAGGGTCGATGGGTATGTCGATTAACAATGAAGTGTCGTACTATGGCGCTGTGCCGCTCGACGACACAAGTATAAACCATGCCTCATGCTTCGTTGTGTAGAAAGTTGGTGCTACCAGCATTAAAGGAAGACGTAAACGTATCCCCATATCATCACGCCAGATGCTTGGCGACCTACCGTCAGTCAAATGTGTGATTGAGGGCTTTGCCCCAAACCCAGAACATAGGACGCGTTAGACATGACGTTTTTTTCGTTCATTGTTCAGACGTTTAGCTTCAATACAAGAAGAAAAAACTGGTCTCGCTTGCTACACAGGGTAGGATAGTATAGGATAGAGTAGGCTCTCCAAAACAGTTGATGTAAGATTTGTGCACGCTCCATCACAATCGCGCGATTCCCACCCGGAAGTTTTTAATCTGCAGAAAAACTCAATAAAATCTATCGATGTTATTCGGTTGGTTGACACTGTTGGCTTGCTCTGAGTCTCATCCGAATGCCATTTTGGAGTGATTCCTGCGACAGTAATTCCTCCAAAACACATACAGTCCTGTTTTCTATTCTCTGTATACCGGCAGACAGATGGACCACGACTAGCGTGATATATTGTTCTGTTCGTTAGTTCGTAGTCACTAACCTGAAGGAGAAGTTGTATGGTAGCGCAGCCGAATGAGGCGCCAGCTGTCGCGCGCTCCCAATTCCAGGTTCCCGGTTTGGATTGCCCACCTAGGTCGACCGAACCTTCCATTCCTCGGGGATCGTTGAATTGACACTCGCCTCGTCTGGGGCCGGATTCATGAACGCGGCTGGAGGTAAACCCTACACCCAATTACCTCGACGGCCACTTACCCGCCACTTTCCGGGAACTTACCTCTGTTTCTGATTCATGACCGCCAAAGCAAGGGTGTCATGACTTCCGTACAACGGAATCGTGATACTTCAATCAATAATCGGCTCAAGAGCCGGCCTGCCCGCCGGCACGGTTGTAAAGCGGCACGCCCCCAACGGGCCTCTGCCGCCACACTGCCCGCCCCCGGAAAACATATATAAGCAGCCGCCTCAGGGCAGAAGGCAGTTTCGCCCGGTCTCTTCTCGTCTCGCGGTCTCGTGCGCCTCCCGCACCAGCGGCTCTCCGGATCCAGCTCCAGCCTCAGCCTCTGCCGTCGCGGCTCGCCGCCGATGCCCGCGGCCCGTCGCCGAGGCCCGCAGCAAGGACTGCCGTGGCCTCCGCCGCCGAGGCAGAGAAACGGACGTCCTACAGGTTGCTTCCGTTCCGGCACGATAGGGCTACAAGAATTAGACTGACTGGCCATCAAGAAAGACTATGACTACAAGAGGGAATAACTAATACAAAACGCTCTCTCATCTGGCTTCTCCTTTAGCCGCTTGCACAATAAGTATTGTCGGTCAAGATGTAGAAGTCCACGGAAGAGTCTTGGCTTTGAACCACCAAAACCGTATTGGACCTTGATGTAGTCCAGACATGGCGCATCGGCCGGTTCAAAACGGACCCTGGCCAAAAAACATCGCGCCAATCGAGGCCATGCACCAGACAGGGTGCACCGGCCGACCCAAAACGAATTCATGCCGAAACGATCCCACACGCCGAAGGTGCTCCGGATGATACGAAACGATTTCAGACAGAAGCAAACTCCGGCACTAAGGCATTACTGGTTCGAACAAATTCAAGCACCAAAAGAGGCTCACAGACGATTCAGGCGAACTCAAGCACAACCAAAGGTGCACTAAACGATCAGAACGAACTCAGGTACTAATCAAAATGCGCAATAAGACTAGTCAACCTAACAAAAGAGCACCAAGGCGCACTAACCAATTCCAGACGAAATTTGGCACCACAAAACGTGATGCCTCAAAGAAAGAAAGTTGCACTAAAAAATCCGTTGGCGCTTGCATCGCGCCTCGCGAACGGCAATCTACTCCACAAATCAAATGACCTGAATGCCTTACGCAGACGATATGTTTCTTGCACTTTCCTCATACGCTTCACTGACCTTATCAAGTCTACGTCAAAACCTTTCATTTGAAAGCCGACCACCACTGCCATGGCGTATTCATTCGACAACCCACTACGACGGCTCCGACTCAATTACTCACTACGCTAAAAACTACAAATACTATTCTATTCGCTGACTTTCACTAAGAAAAAATAAATACTCTTTCATAACTCAAAATCCGGTATCCAAGCAAGGGCCAGTGACAGCAGAAATAACTATTATGCGGTTGAAATTATTTCTTTCACCGCAAATAAAACATGGAAGCGACTGAGCAGAACGAATCCAAGCGGTAACCAAGATGAAAATGGAACAAATGGCCACACATTGAAGGCCACTCGAATATGGATCCACTGTCCATAAATAAGAGCTGACTGACTACTGGATGGCAACGGAGATCTTCACAAGAGGATAATGACTCCACCATACCAAATGGTTCGGTGTCGATCCACCCATCTCAACAAGGATATCAACGACTTCGGCAATGCACTGCAGGCTGCGTCAACGATATCAACGACAAAAAACCTGTAGTGACACTTGCCAATCAAACAAACACATCATCAGCTTGCCAACGTACAACAAACTCCAATTCTTTATCCCGGCACAAGACTCTTTAAACATAACGAACATCCTTCTACTAGAAGTGGATGACCTACCTAGTGACGATGCCGGAATGAAGAACATCGAGCAACAGAAGAAAGAAACTACTTGGATGAATCGACTTGCGACAAAATATTGGCAGGTCATTCACAACAACCAAGGCACATGTAACGCCATTAACAACTCCAACATGCAGACGCAACTTACTCAAATACTACACAGACAACGGATCACGATACAATTTTTGGCACTACACGCCACGTCGAGCTGTCACAAGGACAGACGAAACCACAACGAAACTCGAAACGCACTGGATGCCTCTCCGTCAACTTAGCATCCATCACTACTACCAAGCTTGCAAGGACTAAACCATAGCTCAATACAATGGCATATGGCAACATAAGCCGTATCAGCCCCAGACTCTGTAAACACCAGAGTTCTGCGATTCTGCTGTTTCTTTTTACTTCAATAATTATACCACTTTCTTCAGGAATAAGAACGTTACACCCACAGCACGAATACAATAACCCAAACTATAACAATCCCTTGTGACCAACTACAAATGGTGGAATAGACAGAACAATACTAAAAAATACTGATGAAATTTCTATCAGTTCATCACAAGTGATGAAAACTGCATTCATACGAACAACTACTTTTAAAGCAAAAAACTATAAAGTACTTCACATCAGATGGAATCCTTACTTCCGGATCCACCACACATTATATAAACACTATTTTTAATCTTATGAAACAAAGTACTCCGCAGCACATACACTGCATATCTTTCTTACAGCCAGCAAAACTATTAATACAAAACTATGGAAAAAACCCATACTATGCTTGGGATACATCGCTGTCTAAAAAAGACAAGACAGCAGGGTAACAAATTCGCCTTTTCTCTAGCGGATTGCACCGCTACCATCCCACGATATATTTGCTCTTACAATTCCACCTGCGACCCTTATATAAAGAAACGGGCGGCAAAAGGCAGAGGGATGAAGCGGCACCCTGTTTCCTGTGGGGACCTACTGTCAGTACTTCTTTTCACGGCAACCTGCTGGCGCTACATCATTACAGTCGAGACCTACTGCTGCTATCGCTCTAATCCACCATCTCTACCGTTCTCGGCTAGAGTGCAGACAAAACTTTGGTGACAGCAAAGCCGCGGTTGGGGCATAATCTGAATCATTTTTGTCGTGGCGGCATTTGGGGTGCCGCCGCTGCCGCTTTTCCGTTGATTCGTAAATGAAAGTGTGATGGCGCGGGCGGCACCGCTCGCCACCGGCGGCAACCTCTGCGTCCCTACCCTGCGTAGCGATAGGGCTGCCGCCTTGCCGCAAAAGTGTACGGAGGGCCTAAGCCCCGGCCGGTTACTATATCACCGATGACGTGTTCAGCACGGCCTTAGTCCTCCATAATATGGCCGCTCGCCGCCGGCGGCAACCTCTGCGTCTCGCCCCGTGATTAGGGATAGGGCTGCCGCCTTGCCGCAAAAGTGTACGGAGGGCCTAAGCCCCGGCCGGTTACTATATCACCGACGACGTGCTCAGCACGGCCTTAGTCCTCCATAATATGGCCGCTCGCCGCCGGCGGCAACCTCTGCGTCTCGCCCCGTGATTAGGGATAGGGCTGCCGCCTTGCCGCAAAAGTGTACGGAGGGCCTAAGTCCCGGCCGGTTACTATATCACCGATGACGTGTTCAGCACGGCCTTAGTCCTCCATAATATGGCCGCTCGCCGCCGGCGGCAACCTCTGCGTCTCGCCCCGTGATTAGGGATAGGGCTGCCGCCTTGCCGCAAAAGTGTACGGAGGGCCTAAGCCCCGGCCGGTTACTATATCACCGACGACGTGCTCAGCACGGCCTTAGTCCTCCATAACATGGCCGCTCGCCACCGGCGGCAACCTCTGCGTCCCCACCCTGTGATTAAGGATAGGGCTGCCGCCTTGCCGCAAAAGTGTACGGAGGGTCTAAGTCCCGGCCGGTTACTATATCACCGACGACGTGCTCAGCACGGCCTTAGTCCTCCATAACATGGCCGCTCGCCACCGGCGGCGACCTCTGCGTCCCCACCCTGTGATTAAGGATAGGGCTGCCGCCTTGCCGCAAAAGTGTATGGAGGGCCTAAGTCCCGGCCGGTTACTATATCACCGACGACGTTTTCGGCGCGGCCATCAGTCCTCCATAACATGGCCTTTCGCCACCATTGGCAACCTCTGCGTCTCGCCCCATGATTAGAGATAGGGCTGCCGCCTTGCCGCAAAAGTGTATGGAGGGCCTAAGTCCCGGCCGGTTACTATATCACCGACGACGTGTTCGGCGCGGCCATCAGTCCTCCGTAACATGGCCGCTCGCCACCGGCGCTGCGTCCCTACCCTGTGATTAAGGATAGGGCTGCCGCCTTGCCGCAAAAGTGTATGGAGGGCCTAAGTCCCGGCCGGTTACTATATCACCGACGACGTGTTCGGCGCGGCCATCAGTCCTCCGTAACATGGCCGCTCGCCACCGGCGCTGCGTCCCTACCCTGTGATTAAGGATAGGGCTGCCGCCTTGTCGCAAAAGTGTATGGAGGGCCTAAGCCCCGGCAGGTTACTATATCACCGACGACGTACACGGCGCGGCCATCAGCCCTCTGTAACATGGCCGCTCGCCACCGGCGCTGCGTCCCTACCCTGTGATTAAGGATAGGGCTGCCGCCTTGCCGCAAAAGTGTATGGAGGGCCTAAGTCCCGGCCGGTTACTATATCACCGACGACGTGTTCGGCGCGGCCATCAGTCCTCCATAACATGGCCTTTCGCCACCATTGGCAACCTCTGCGTCTCGCCCCATGATTAGAGATAGGGCTGCCGCCTTGCCGCAAAAGTGTATGGAGGGCCTAAGCCGCGGCCGGTTACTATATCACCGACGACGTACACGGCGCGGCCATCAGCCCTCTGTAACATAGACGCTCGCCACCGGCTCTGCGTCCCTACCCTGTGATTAAGGATAGGGCTGCCGCCTTGCCGCAAAAGTGTATGGAGGGTCTAAGTCCCGGCCGGTTACTATATCACCGACGACGTGCTCAGCACGGCCTTAGTCCTCCATAACATGGCCGCTCGCCACCGGCGGCAACCTCTGCGTCTCGCCCCGTGATTAGCGATAGGACTGCCGCCTTGCCGCAAAAGTGTACGGAGGGCCTAAGCCCCGGCCGGTTACTATATCACCGATGATGTGCTCGGCACGTTTTGGCCATCAGTCCTCTAAAACATGGCCTTCATCCGTCCCTTGCTTCCCTTCTCATATCAATAAAAACAACGAGATCTCGTTTTTGCCTTCATGCACCGCAAGACATGTTCTGGGACAAGTTAAACGCGTGAAAACACGAACGCGTGTGCTTGCGCTGAGAGCACGCGGTTTAGAGGCGGGGGATATTGGCGATCGCTTGCCCTGTGTCCTCCACGGAAGACAGATGATAACTCTAACATGAATGTGCTTTGAACTGACAACATTGGTATTTTGTCGGCTAGGTATGATTAAGTTTGAGCATCCTTTCGCGGCTGGAGTAACGTCACTGAGGCGAGTTCCCCGGAGGCGAAACCCTATTCCTATTCTACCAGCTGCGACCGGTGAGGATCGTGGCTCAGGAAGGCCCAACTCCATTGGGCTTCAATCCCTTCTGTGGGTCGTGTCTTTACTGAGTTATGAAAGCCAACCAGGATTTGCTGCCACTGGAGCCGCGCGTTTGATTGGGACGTGTTCAGCTCTTTAAACCCGTATCCTACCGTGCTTCACGCAAGAACGGATGTCAGATTCAAGACAAGCACACCAGATAACCAGTTATGGCGAATTCTTTCGACCTCTCCACGATCTCTGTAGTCGGGAATTTATAATAGTGTCATTGTTGCAACAGAGGGCGATAGCTAAAAGGTAACATTTTGCCGCAACATACACAATGCAGGGTGACTACAACGTGCGGTTCGCGTTTTCTGAGAGTGGTTCCTGAGCACATATTCCCGTTTCAAGGTAACCCTACCATCTATGTATTGAAAAGAGCGGCTTTCCGTCTGTCCTTCTATCCGAGGCGCTTCCAAGACGTCGTGCCACGCGTTTGAATGCAGAAGACGTGTTGTCGACGTCGCGCCATGAGCGTTCGGATGCAGAAGACGTGTCAGAGATGTCGCACAATGAGCTTCCGGGTTCACAAAACATGTTACAGACATCGTGCCATAACCGTGGGAGGACCAGGAAGAAGGGCAGTGGGTGGAACCAATATTGGGAACCAATAAGGGGGATAGTAAGGGGAGTCAATAGGAGAAACAAGGAAGGGGATCAGGAGGGAGGGCGACAGGTAAATGGAGACCAGGGCAAAACACAGGCTTCTGTCCGAAATATAGTCAACAAAGTGCAAGCTTCAAGTTATAACATCAGTCCTCATCACTTCGTACATTTCGTTATGCGCATTAAAAATTAGGTTCTTTTTTTCAGTAATTCCAGTTCTTATCGAATGCTGTATGGTGTCACATTTGTTTAAATTATGAGCAGTACAACAATTACATTGCCAAAGTGGTATTTAGGAAAGCCTCTCGCCTAAGTCAATAGTGCGATTAGAACAGCGTTAAAAAGTGAATAAGTGGTTGAGAAATGGTGTCGTATTTGATTAGAGTAACAGCAGTACAACAATTAGAATGCCCAACTGGTATTTAGATGATCCTCCTCAGCTAAACCAATAGTGCGAACACAACAGAATAACGTTGGAAACTGAATGAGAGGTTAACAAATAATATCATCAGTTGGTCGAGTAGATTCGAAGTGAGTTTGTTATAATTGTGGAAGCAGAAGAGTGCTGAATAGGAATTAGTCTTCTGTCTGTCCTTCAATTAGTCTATCCCCATGTGAAAGAACGAGGCGTTTATTGCTTGTGAATGCGCAGTTGTTACTGTAAGATTTTATTGAGCTGGAAAATTTTCATGTTTGGAAAATTCCCTGTGGTACGCAGGATCTGACTTCGATGGCAAGTGAGCAAGTAGTCGTCGTTACTGCTGTTCAAACGAATCAACTCAGAACTGTGAACTTCACCTACGCTCTACAAGCTCGCGTGGGTGTTTTCGAAATTAGTCCTTTACAGGGCGAACGTTCAGAAACAATGGAAGTGGTCAAATTTTCAATTTATCCTTAGCTGTGACAGCATCTCTGAAATAGTTTAACTTGTACTTCTTGGCAGCTGCCTTTAGCTGATGAAAGTTGCAACTTCCTTCTCGTGAAAAGCACGGAGGACTACATCAGACTACACCATACAGTGTCCCTTTAGTATAAAATATCCTAGCCTATTCAAGTGGCGTTTGAAGCAGTGTGCCTTGAATGACCATAAAATTTTTTATCCTTTCAGTTAAGCTAGGCTAAGCTTAAGCATTTCCGCGCTATGGTTCTTCCTTAATGGGAGTGATTGTAAAATTCCCATCGATTTCCTTACAACAAGCTTTTCGATGCTAATGTTATTCCTTGAGAGGAAGGTCACCGCGTAAAATTTCAGTTCAAATTTGGTGAAGAATAGTTATCAACCCCCACTGTATTGTTTACCATGTCTCAGATGTTTGTTTAAGAAGAGGCGTTATCATTGCGATGGAGCACATTGCTAACGAAAGACATGAATCGTTAGGTAGCCGCCTTGGTAATGACGTAGTGATGGCGGCGATGATTTTGGCGTGATAAGCACAATTTTGGAGGGTAGATCTTTGCGATCTTATGTAAAAGCACCACCTGTGCAGTTCAAATTATTTCTCCGTGCGCGGCAATTTGAGTCCACGTCGCACCGTACCGGGGCGCGACATCAAAATCTGGCTAGATCCTGCAACCTGCAACATTCCAGTGGCGTTGAATACGAAACGAAGAGCGACGACACACTTCTGTGGAACAATACAGCAACACTGAGCTTTTCTACTCACATCTGTGTTCTATTACTGACGTCTGAATTAGGCAAGTAATAAAATCCGGGATGTAGGCCATCTAACGCCATATCTAAGAGTTCCTACCCCTATCTACTTCTAGTGCAGCAAAACAAAGTTAAGTGTGGAATTTCTAGTTTACTCTTCAAATGCGAGACACAATATGAGGTGCAGACTTCCTTTGGTTGTTGTAGTCCGGCAACGCACGTATCCATCTACCACACTCTTAGAAGATGTAATTTCTTACTACATATGTGTTGCCCAATGAAAACCACTGACCATGAGATTTTGTTTGTTAATTGAGTCACCCCCCAATGTGAGACCCTAGTTCAGCGGTATGATCCGTTCCTCTTCGTTCTAAGTTGTTGGCGTGCAAACGCGCTCCATCGCGAAGGAGTTTCACGGGATTTGCAACATTCAGATTTCGGGCTGCGTAACGATAACGAGCTATGTTCTCCAAGGTGCTCGTTTAGTAGCACCTGTTTGTAGATTACTGTTTTGCTTTGACTGCGCTAGTAGTTCACTCTTAGTGATCTGCTGAAAGTGTGCGATTGCGCTTTAATATTGGCGGACCTACGTATCTATTTCTCTGCTTTGGACTTTCTATAGGTGGTCGTAACGTACGGTGCCAACGCCTGTTTAGCTTTAGTATACTTTGTGCTGCTAATTCACTCCAAGCCGGAGATTAGATTAGGCGGAGGGCGGGGGAGTGCACTCTCTACCCTCCTAGGAGTGATGTCTTTAGTATACAGCGCACGGTAGGGTAGCCTGTTGCGATTTCCTCCCTTGGACCCCAGCTCTATGATTCCTTGGTAATACGAGACTGAATCAAATTCGCCATCCTCCCTCTAGTGCGCACATCAAAGAGCTTGCACCACGTTCAGGCCTCCGAGAACAACGATTCAGTAGAAACGTAGGACCGTATTAAGGACCCATCTAAAAAAAGATGGCGCTGGAGTGTGACTGGCAAAGACAACAAACACGCAGTGCTTGGTAATGCATCTATTTCATATATTCGACGCTATGATTGTGTTCCCGATGCCGTAGATTTTTTCCACAGTAGATGCCATTGTTGACCTGTCGTTATTCTAGGATTTCCTACATTTCCTAAGGTTTTGAGACAATTCGGTCAGACGCTTTTCTTAAAGTTAATGTGACCACTCGATTTTTAGACTCTCGTCCGAAGCACTTCTTGTGGCTAAGGTAATAATAGGTAAACCTTGTGTTTACTTCCATTAAAGTTCGGAGCAGCAGTGAAAAGGAAACCGTATATTCGTTGGTCCCAGATGCACAACGCTACCTCTATATCTAAAACACCGAGGGATTTCCATTGTCACGCATTTTAATGTCAGCCAAACTATGCTGCTTTCTAGCAAGTATTAAGGATTTTGTGAGCATTCAGACTTGTTCCGTACCACTGTTTGTCTATCAGCTTCATAGTTTAGTGACTGTAAAACTTGAGAGAGCCGAGATTTGCCTGTTAATGGAGTTGTATTCATTTTGAGGATTTCTTTCAAGATGTGCCTAGCATTCGACATCGTGTAGTTGTTTGAAATAATCTTTTCCGTGTTGTGACTGCGTCTGGTTCTGATACAAATGCTGTTTTTCTAATGTGCTGAGCTTTCGGTGCGTATTTTTCTAAACGCCATCGGGCTTTATTCATGCTGATATCGTGTACCATTCCAGCTATTATCTTTGACTTTATTTGTTTATCACTGTTTCATTCTGCATAGTATCACTCATCATATGGTAGTGTTCTCTGTATGAGATCTCCCGGTATTGCTTTTCCAAATGTTTTCTAAAAACTTGTGTTCGGGTATTTGTAAGTCCTTAATAAATATGCCTTATAGTATTTGCGTATTTGTTTATTTAGCGGTCTTAATGCAGTATGTATTGGCTTGGATAGGAAGTTCCCGACGTTCGCAGCAGAAGAGATTCAAATTGTGACCTTACTTAGGATTCAAGGTTTTAAGGCTTTTGCGTTTATCTTTCTTAACCAAAGTAATTCATTAAGATTCCTAGCTGTATCTATGTTGTTTGAGCTGCAGTCCTTATCAAGGCTTCCTATAGTGATTAGATCTCTGCTTCAAGAAGTTTTTGAGAGGTAGGTAGAAAGCTGCGGCTGAAGCAATATGTCTGAAGGTCATGCATGTCGGAATACATATTCCGTCTAGAAAATCCTTAAATTTTAGCGTTGTGGGCGAAGGCCGCAGTATCTTTACCAGAGGAGGCGGGTTAGCTACGATTTTCCCCATTTGAACTCACATCCTCATTTATAGCGTGTGATATAATGGCAACACCTTGTATCCAAGGCTGTATGAAGGGTTGCAGTTGCAATGGGCCATCAGTCAGCGAAAATAATCATGCTGGGCTGCCTCCTAATAATCGAGGAGGTTAGCTGGTAAACAATGGTTATTTTTCAATGTTTACAAAAAATATGAGTTGACGAATAGCATTTGAGCATTATAATCCATACAGTTCTTTTGGCCTGTTCTTTTTTTCAATAGAAGCGGGGAGCATAGACTTCGTTTAGCATCGTCATCTTTTCGGAGGCGAACTACTTGGTTTTTAATCGCAGAGGAAGGAGCACAGAAACATAGAGGAAACTGAGAACCCTGTATTGGCTGACAAATATGGTCTGACGCACTGAATTGCCAAATGAGGTCTGTGGTTCGAAGTGGAACTGATGACCGGTTGTTTAGTGAATTATGACTAATAATGCATGATTATTTATTGACACCATGTTCAGGCGCTCAAAGAACGGTAGAAGTGCGTGCATACATTTTATTCAGGAGTTGTACAGTGCAGGATGAATGACAAGGATCCTAGGTGATCAGGTTTTCAGAGTGGACCGTCCTCTTGCAGTGTGTACGACTCCGAGATCACACTTCCGAACACGATCCGAGCATTCCTTTTGAAAATACGGCTTGCTGTATTCCAGAAAACTGCGTAGCACACCACAAATGGAAGAGGACTTTAACAAATTTATAACAGGTTCGTTTTATAGTCTACATCATGGTGTCATTAAGCAACAAAGATAAAGGGTGGCTTTAATCAATCCCGTTAGGCATGCACTACTCACTTTTCTTCCGTGACTCGCGTTGGCGAACTGATGGTCAATTCAGTGTTTTGTCCTTCCCAGACAGGTTTGGTACCGATTCGACAACCGCAGAGGAAAGGAATACTTGGTTGACCTGGGTGGGAAACCCGAATTAGGGACTTTGAATCGGATACAAGCTACACCCGTCACCTCCTCGGACTGCGCCATCACGCGCCGCAAGGTGACACATCTGAAGAAAATAATAATAATAATAATAATAATAGGTTAATAATAGGTTAATATTAGGTTGTCCGGAAATTAATGCAGATTTTGAACATCAAACTTTAAAACGACATATATCAGCTCAATAAAAACTTTATTAATCGAAGTAAAAACCGTTCGAGTCTACATATC
The DNA here is from genome assembly GCA_947359475.1 of Heligmosomoides polygyrus bakeri. NCBI lineage: Eukaryota > Metazoa > Nematoda > Chromadorea > Rhabditida > Heligmosomidae > Heligmosomoides > Heligmosomoides polygyrus. Next base: position 77,727,521 of record OX375870.1, read on the forward strand.
TTTGCCAACGAGATACTAGCTTATTTATCCGTTGCGCGGAAGTCCGTAGTTCTGGAGCGGATGAATTCGTCGAAGGCAGTTTCCACCTGGGCTCGGTTATTGAAGCATTTCTCGCTCAAGAGCTTATCCAGATGTATGAAGAAGTGGTAGTCGGTTGGAGAAAGGTCCGCTGAATATGGTGGGTGTGGCAGAGTTTCGTAGCCCAACTCGTTCAACTTCTACAGCGTCGGATGAGCAACATGTGGTTGCACCTTGTCGTGGAGAAGGATCGGTCCTTTTCTATTGACCACTGCCGGGTGCATACGTCGGAATTTTTCGTGCTGTTCGTCGACCTCTACTTCTCAGCCGTCGTTGTTTCGCCCGAGTTCAAGAAACTGTGGCGAATTAATCCAGAAGCAGACCACCAAACAGTTATCATGATCTTCTTTTGGTGCAATTTCGGATTCGGTAACTGCTGCGAGTTTCATCGCGGTCCATCCACTGAGCCGATCGTCGCCGGTTATCGGAGAGGATCCATTTCTCGTCACAAGTTACGATACGGTCGAGAAATGGATCGTTCTTGTTGTGAAGAAGCGCCGCTGACGACACTTCAAACCGACGATTTTTTTATGGTCGTTCAACTCATGTGGTATCCATTTGTCTAATTTCTCCTTATTTCCAATTTTTCGCAGATGTTCACAAACACTTGATTTGCTTACGAAGAGTTCTTTCGCAAGTTCTCGAACGGCCACACGTGGATTTACTTTCAGCAAGGTCTTCAACTCGTTGTCATCAATGTCAGAGCGACGTCCGCGACCTGCCTCATCCTCAAGATTGAATTCGCCTCGACGAAATTTTTTGAAACCAGCGGAGCACCGTCTGTTCGTTAACATTTACTTGGCTCCATATCTGGTTGATGTTCCGATTTGTTTCCGCCGCAGTACGACCGAGCTTGAACTCATAGAAGTAAATATGCCGAAATTGCTGCTTTGACACATCCATTTATAGCCTACAAAATCTGCCGTGAAGTAAACTATATTAAAAACGATTAGCACATCGACAAAGGGCACAAAACCAGTTACCATTATGCACTATTCCAATGTGAAGTTTTGCCAAAAAATCCTGCTCTAAAGTTAGAGGTCGAAAACCTGCATTAATTTTCCGGACAACCTAAAAGCTGTGGAACGTACTGGTCGTGGATAGGATCCTATGATGAGACATAGGAGAGATAGATACGCAGTAATGGTCCGAAGTGTATAAACAGAAGGCCTTTCAGAGAGATTAGGTGTCAACGGGAAGCTAGAAGTGTGCCCCATTTGAACGCCATAAATGACAAAAACATATGGGTAGAAAACCCAAAGTTCAGCGTTCAGCAGTGCCTTTGTAGTATGCGCCACGCACAGCACTTTTACGAGACACCTTGAAGAAAATCTAAGCTCGCACTTGGCATGATCGTTGAATCGATTGTTCGAAAATTCAAGCATTCGATTCACTCGCTGAGACGGTTGTCCGAGGTTTTGGAAATTGATTTCGTTCGTTATTTCGAAAAACGTCCACAGGATGTAGTGTTCATGATCTCTAAATTTAGCTCCTTTAACGTAGGATGAATCTTTCCAAACGAAGAAAAAATGCGTGCGTGCTTAACCGATGCACAGGTAGATGAATGCGATCGGATAAACTTAATGGACTGGTTTGATTGAACCGTTTCGAAGGCGAAAGGCGTGATTAGAAGACAGGTAACGATTCATTGAAAATGTTTGAAAAAACCCGAACGAAATCACAGAAGGGTAGCAATCGTACTGAGGCAGAACATTGTCCAACGAAGGAAACGAAGGGACTAATGTAGAAGTTGTTAGCTTGTGTCAAATATTAGTACACATGCTTATCGACTATGTTTCATATACCATTTTCACGTCAAACTGGACACTCCTTTGTTCTGAAGAAACTTTTTTAAATTCAGCTTCCCGAACTGGTATAATAGTTCTTTTATTTTGTTCAAAAATATTAACTTGAAATTTGTTCTAAAATGCAACAAGGCAGAACCATTTAGTACTCTAAAAGGTGAGATCAACCATGCCATGAACTCGAAAAGCTCGTCGCGGTATCTATTTGATTGATAGTGTAAATACTGCTTATCTGCGATATTGTATTCTTTACAGCTGTTTTTGTCGTATTGTTTGCAGGTGTGAAGCCCCATGTCGACAGAAATTTTTCTATCAGTCGAATAATGATCACGACGTCTTGGACGAGGGCATGACGCAAATTATTTTTTAGAACAAAGATGTGGCAGCCTTCATACTCCTTAAAACAAGCTTCAAGCCATTATTTTTCCTAAAGAATACAATTTCAAACATTGTGTTCTCCTACTGGCAGGAGAATCAAAACTTCAAAGAAAGTCATACTAAAATTTTTCTAGAACAAAAAATTATTCTAGTCTCTTGGGAGAGCCTCTAATTTAATATGGAAGGAGCTGTTGTGATCTGAAAAATACTCAGTTTGATTTCAAGAGCGTCTTTAACTTGTTTAGAAGAGTGTCCATGTAGACGTGAATAGTGTTCAATTTAACGTATAAATGGTACAACATATTTCAACTCAAAATGTTTTTTGGAAACGTGTTGAGATCCTCATATCTCTTCCAATATGAAACCCATTTATTGAGTGTCCATCGGCAGGCCATCTGCCAAATACGCATTCAAATTGTCTCCACGATATCTCGTAGAGGCGGAGTGCATGACGCGTCCCAAAAGGATTTGAGAAGCGCAGTCCTTTACATATCTTTAAAGTGTACGCATTCGTAGGACAGAATAGTTCTATCCGGGTCTAGGAATCATTTGAGTGGCTACATACCACTGAACAAACGAAGTCTTCGCCTAATGAAATTCCCCGAAATGCTGCTCCACTTTCCCACTCTCCAACTATTCATATGGTGGAGTTGTTTGTTCTATAGGTTCCACTCAACCTATTACTTATTAATGCTGTTCAGAAACCTTTCATTTTTGTCGAACGAAAGGAGCGCTAGTGAGACCTCTACACGGCGACGTCATCTAGTCTCGCTTAGGTCGTTGTTCTGGTATAACCTCTTTTGTCGAGATTATTCATCTTCCCAACTTTGTTATAAATCTCAACCTTGTGGTGTGCTTTTCGAAGTTCTGCCTAGTTTTACCCTTGTAGAAAGCGCTCCCATTTCTGTCTATATTTTCTAGCGTTTCTGGCTGAATAAGTCTTCAACAAACCCTTCAGTTCGCCGTAGTCACTAGAGGGACCTTGGAGACCTTCGCTATGTATTTCTGAAACGGAATTTTCTTTTTGACGGATTCTCAAAGTGGCTGCTGAACTGTGCATGCAGTTGTACATCCTTTCTGTAAACCTATAAAAGTGTTTTGAGTCTTTTTGATCACGCAATAGGCGAGTCGTAATTGATAAAACCAAGGGTGGAAAAAGGTTTGTTGATTCCCTAACTTCGAAAATTGTGTATGTCATGTAAGCTCACCTTGCATAGTTTCTAATGGCGCCCGCCACTCGTCGATAATTTTTTCATAAATTTATCATAATATCAGGGGATACATATTCAGCACAGTACGAGGAAGAAATCTAATACCAATCCGTTATGTGGCCTACATGGGAGGTGAGAACGCGCCAGCCAATGAGACTCATTGTCGACCGCATCGAAGGAAGACGAAGGAAACACCCGTAGTGATCTTGTGTGATCGGTGATCTGATTCCTTCCCTCCTTTCCATGCAGGCTACATTGCCGGCTACTGCTGGAGATGCTAAACACTAACGAGGCTGCGTTAGTTTTACGGTAGCCTAACATGGGGACACATGGTAGCGCAGCTGGAGGAGATGCCGGCCGTCGCGTGCACCCTATTCAAGGTTTCTGGTACGGATTTTTCACCTGGACCATTCAAGCCCTCCGTTCAGCGGGGTCGGGGAATTGATATCAGACTAGGAAGAATAAAACACTATAATAAAAGCTAGTAGAATCACTTTTCATTTACAGAAAATATTTTCGTACCAAATTTATTTATTACCTTTTGTTAGCTTTCTAATGAATTATTCAGTTGTATTTTTACGCTTTTCTCACAGGTCTTTTATTAAAGGAGGGATTTATTAGAAGGAATTAGGGCGGTGTTACTCATTCCCTTTTGGGATGCGTCACGCAATATACTTCTATGGAATGTCGCGGAGGCGATTTGAATGCGTGTTTGACCATACAATGACTTCCGATGGCCAGCCGATGAACAATTCAGCGCTTTGTTCTTCTCAGACAAGTCTGGTACCAATTCACCTACCCAGGAGAGATGGAAGGCTTGATTGGCCTGTGCGGAAAATCCGAACCACTAACCTGGTATCGGGTGCAGGCGACAGTCGGCGCTTCCTACGACTGCGCTACACGGGCCCAGTTCTCTTATTTCTCACTTTTAATATTCATATCCACTCACTATCGTTTATCTTTCCTTTTCTTTTCTTCACTGTTTCATTCATCTTTTCTCATCTTTTTTCTATTCCTTGCTACAACTGTTCTATTCTATTTCTATTTACTATTCCTATTTACTATTCCTTCTTATAGACAGAATTCAAAGATAGCATCATATATGCTCCTCTTTTCCACTGAAGAGTCACCGACTTACTTACTTACTTACTCCCCATTAGCGGGCGTCAGGTTAGAGGGCGTCCTCGTAGCCAATAACGTCGCTGTGGGTGCCATGGAGTGGTGAGAGTCACGGACAAAATTCTGCCATGCCAGACGATCCAGAGCCATTTCACTCCCGCGCTCTAGACGCAAGAGTCACCTAAGGAGTCTAATACAAAAGTCCGGCTGGAGCGGCCAAAATATACGGTAAATATGCATTCATATTCCACGACATCCAGCAGAAGTAGAAAGCATGGCGCATCTCAAAAAGGATCGATTAACAGCATTCTTTATCCTTTCTCCTTTCATGAGAGCTGTCTTTGTGAGATTGTTTTTGAGAACAGTTACGATTTGAATATCTACTCACTTCGCAGATGGCTTCATTCACATCAATCTCCATCTGAAGGCAACGGTTACGTGTTTCGGCACTCACGCCAGCTAAGGCTCTGAAGAATCCGAACGCGACAAGATTGGCTGAAAATGAATCGCATCGACCTTGTGGGGCAGTGAAGCTCTTAACATCCTAATGGGAAAGATGGGGTGTGACGAGGTTCTTCGTGGAAATGGGCATACATGGAAGAGTAGACAAGCGCCTTCCCATATCGTTTTCTCTTTGCTTATCCAGTGTCCGTAGTGAAAGTAAAAGCTTAGTAAAGGTCGTAGGGAAGGGAGTCCGTACTGTCAATCACCGTTTAGGGTGTCAGATTACGTCACTACGTTTCGTGGCGTTGCAGTTAGGCTGCTGCGGATCCTCTTGATACTGTTTCGGAGCGCGTCCTTGGTATCTCGGCAGTTCGCCGCCATTCTTCAGTGTATCGCTCGTCCCGGTTCTCTGTTGATGCGCCATCACGTTGTTCATTATATGAAGCCATATCCTACCTCTACTCACAGAATTCCACCCACCCATGTTCATGGAACAGATGCGCTTGGAGGGTATCCGTCCCAGTGTGGCAGCAATCGTGGCCGTGTGCTGTCGGCGGGCGACGGTCACATCGCCAAGTTCATTGCGGTTATGTGAGGAATGCGCGAGTGATTCAGCGACGAGGAATAGGTCTCTCATTGCCATTACTCAGGTGCAGGCGCCTGGCGACCTTTTTGCCTTCGTTGGAAAGTGTTCGCATTACACAGACCACGGCCGCTCGACTGTCGTCGTCGCTGTCGTTGTCGTCGTCGCCGTCGTCGTCTTCACTCGAACAGTCCGACCTTGTCGTCCTTCTTTAGTCTCATCTGCTGCAGCTACACATCGATTGGCCTCCCGAACTGGTTTATGGGTAGATCCGTTTTTCATTCAAGCCTTATCAATGTCTTACTGTTCACCGTCACAACATGAATTGCGTAGTGACAGCCGGTCCGCAGAAAAACGACCAGGAGAACAAAACCCATGTCCATGGTTTGAACGGAATGGTGACTAATATGAAGTCATGATGGTGCCTCAGAAATCGGCCTTTTTCTTGGTGAAAAATGACTCTCATAGCCTATTCCATTTCCTCCACTTAGTTTTGACTGTGTAGGTTGAGTCATTTCAATCTTCCTGGTGATGAAAGTTTTAATTTTAGTTGTTGGCGCAGATGGGTTGCGGTCGACTTCTCACTCTACAAGTGCTCTTGCTCATTCTACACTACTCATGGTCATCCACATTTTATAAAACGCTACTGAACGGCGATAAGTTCAAGGGCTTTATTATGGTATGTCGTTTTGTTTTTCTTAGACGAGATAGGTGGTGCTATATTTTTTAGTGAAGTTTTTATACAACTTATATGTGAAGTGTTTCTTAACCATGCACTTTTGATTGGTCTAAAGATTCATGACGCCTTAGCTACATCAGACTTTTAAAAATCAGATCAGATAGGGGTAATCTTTTGACCTGCTAACAGCTAAGGTCGTGCCTTGCACTCTTGCAGTATTTCGTCATATTTACTTGTTTAATAGTTAGAAGTTCTTCAACAAATAGTTGTTCGAATTTATGCCCATGTGCACAGATTTATTTATTTGCAATTATTAAATAAATTAAAATAATAATTTAATTAATCTCATATGTGTACGTCTAACTGGTCTCAAAATCCAGTATGGTTGAGGAGACTTCTGGTCGAATGATCCCACTTAGGTTTATTTCCTTTCAGGCTCTGAAGAAAGCAATTCCGTCGAAACGTAGGCCTAATAAACGCTGCTACTAACCTCTTCTAAAGTTCAAGGAAAAACAATTAATCTGATTGTTTGCGTTTAGCTATACAAAGATATGAATTTGATTGCTAATTTTGACTACTTAAAATCATTTGCAATTCTGAGCCATTAGTTGTGCTTTGAGATGAACCAAAAATCTGGCTTGGCTAGCAGTGGAATTTTTCATTAAAGAAGGAAGTGTCTTGAATAGAGCGGTCTACAATTTCTTGTAAGGATACAGGGCCATGAATTACGATGAAATCATCCGCTCAGTCGCCATCAATCGTCTCCTTGATTGCGAAGGAGCAATCGTGGGATCGAATGTAATACACTTTATGACGCCTAAAGCTTCTTTAATAAAGAATTGTTTTGGAATTGAAATTGTAGTTCACCTGAACGGACCAGTATTCTTATAGGGATTTACACGTTTAGCAAATAAAGTTATGCGACAATGTTATGTTTTAATTTTGGGAATTTAAGAAGAAATTATTCGTTTCGAATTTTTTTAGTTTATCCATTCGAAACATTTTGTGTATTAGTATCCATGAAATTACCACTATATCTGTTCTGAATAAATATATTATGAGATTCTTCCAGCTTTTATAAATATTGTGCCTTCGGACCAAACTCTAGCTATTCTATTAGTTTCAGTATAAGAAGAGTTAAACTTAGTTCTGCTAGAGACTTCCGAGTTCACGTGAGCCACCTAGTGTCTAGAAAGAGTGCTAATGGAATGCTATATAGAAGCGCTATTTTCAACCTGTGTGTAGAGTAAATGCTCATTTAAGATGCCTCCACGATATCTCGCTGCGTGGCGCATCCTACAATGGGACTATTTAGCGCTCATCCTTGGGCTTATTGTGCTTAGCCAAAAGCAGTCCGAATGTGCCAGCATTCTTATGCGTAGGGGGAACTTCAAAAGCTCTTGAGCCTCCTGAAATGATCTAACCTCCTTCACTTGTTCATGCAGGATCATTTCGAATACAGAATGCAGTGACACTACGTATGTAGTGAGATGGGCTTATCAGATGAACTGGAAAGGTCCCGAATAACTCATCGGGATGAATACCGATTTTCGCTTTGTGACCTTGTGAAGCCGCTGACCAGTTCCTGTTTAAATCAGAGGAGTGTACTGTGTTCAGCTGCTTGAATTTGAATCCGTGCCTAGGTTTCGCAACCTAGGTGGATTATTTCAATGGACATATGGTGATTGCTAAGGCTTCCATTAGCTTCATAAAAGAAGAAACTATGAAGAAGGAGGCAGCAAAAGGACCAACACATCCGCAGAAGGTGAGGGTTCGAGTCCAGCCTGGCGCGAGAGTTTTGATCGCAACTAAACGTCCTTATAGCAGCTTCAGTCTTCCATAAGTCGTTTCAGGCTTAAGCAAAAGCGAAAAACATCATTTCTACGAATGCCTTCAGCTTCACCGGTTTCATGCTGATAGCAGCGACCGGTTCGTCTCGATTTCATGGGTGTGTGCTGATGGGTAATTACCAGCGAGAAACATATCGTAGATGTTCCATTCAATGAAACGGCGTTGGTTGTCTAGCGGGCTAGCATTCTGCCCGGAAAGCAAAAGGTGCGCGTTCGAGTCCCGCTTGGCACTATTAAGAGTTGTGATCGCAGCTAGACATCCTTCTTAAAATATCCGTTGCGTTTCTCCGCTCAGATTCTACACATAATATGAATCATAAGTAAGGTATTTCAGAACAGTAGTTGGGCGGTATCTCCAAGGCGATTCCTAATAGTTTACTGCGTTTTTAGGCTTGATTTCTGTGCTTTGCAGTATTGAATCTTCTGCGATCTTTTTCTATACCTTTAGTTTGTTTGTAATTGTTTTTGTTTCTTCTTACCTGCGTGATTATCCACGTGCAGATAAATAAAATTGCAAAATATAAATAAATAAATAAATAAATAAAAAGGATGAAGGACGGCGTTATTCAATTCCTTTTGGGATGCGTCACGCATTATACCTCTGCAGAATGTCGCGGAGGCGATTTGAATGCGTGTTTGACCATACAATGACTTGTGGTGGCCATCCGATGAACAATACAGCGCTTTATTGCTCTCAGACAAGTCTGGTACCAATTCACCGACCCCGGAGGGATGGAAGGCTTGGTTGGCCTAGGCGGGAAATCCGATCCAGGAACCTGGTATCGGGTGCAGGCGACAGCCGACGCCTCCTCCGACTGCGCTCCACAAGTACGAAATAAATAAATAAATATTACTCGCGAAAAGAAAACACTCTGGGTTTCTCTATGCAGTCTTTCGGTAAATGTCTACCTTTCAGAGTAATGCCATTTCTGTTTGGAGCAACGTGCGCCTTTGATTCTAATTCTTGTAATTTCTATTAGATAACCTCTATTGCATTATGTTGTGCCGTTTTTTCCATACTGTTTTTAAAATATGACGTTGTGTGCTGTGTCGTGGATGGTAGCATCTACGTTTTGAACAAGTTATAATATTGTAACACATAAATAATAAAATTGAAAGGATAGGATCCTCTATGAATCACCTCGCTAAATATGAAACCATGTCCTAGGTCTCTCCTGTCGGCGACGACCAGTACGTGGTGTCGTTCGAGGTTAAGCAAACGGATGGCGTCGTGAAGTGGTCGATTCACATGGCTTCAGCTCCGTATGATATGGCCGTGATCACGGAGAACTGCAAACGGGCGAAGAAGAGTCCGCATCTTCTCAGAGACATGCCGCTGAACGATACAACGGTCAGCGGAGCACAGATCGTCGGCCACACTGTGGTGCTTTCCAACGACAACGGTGTCAGTTCAAGGTTTTTCTAGTTTCTTTGACGAGGGACCTAAGCGTAGCTTTCAGGTGGTCGCCTGCGCCACCGTGATTTTGCCGGGTGCTCCACTGCTGCGAGCATCGTTTCATACCGACACCATTGAAGGACATGTTCACTTAATTCCCATGCAAAACAAGGTAATCACTGGCCTCAGCTTCGTATTGAGCTCACTTTTTCCTTGTCTCATGTTACTTTCCTCTCCGTTTGAAGTTCGACCTTCTTAAAATTCGATTCCTATTACTACGATGTCATCACTTGTGAATTCACACTTCGTTCTGATACCTAAGGCTTTGTGACCATCCGAGTCGGATCGCATTCCAAAGCTCCAGCAGGAAGTCTGAGCGGAGACAGACATTAATTTTGAAGCAGGTCAGCGTTACGTGAAGCGGGTTGTCGCGTAGCCGGTGCAGTCGATCCTTTGATTGGTCGGCACCTCCCTTGTCACATCCCTTGCACTCGGTTGAGCATATGTCGCCTGGGTACTGAAGTTGTGTTCCAACGAATACATTCGAATAGTCGAATATGCTATATTTCTGTGCTTTCGAATATTCGTTCGAACTCGAACATCAAAAGGGAGCCATTTTCGAATATTGTTCGAAAATCGAATATTTCAACTTTATTTGAAAATAGAATAGTTTTATTCGAATATCAAGTAAACATCAAATCTTTAAGCATAGAATCTGATTCGAACGAATTATTCGACTATTCGAAAATTCGTACAAACGAAAAATGGGGCCTATCCGATTTTCGGTCGTTCAGAAAATTGATGAGCGAATAGAACAAATTCGTTCGTTCATTCGCTCGAAAATTTTCGACGTTGAATTTACGCGTTCATTCATTTGCTCGATACAATTTCTCAAAGGCACAACCGTGCTGGGTATTATAGCTGTGCTCGAAAGAACAGTATATATATATGCGGGTAATTTACTCGAGTATTCGAATATTCGATATTTCTAGATTTTCGAATACTCGTTCCAATTCGAACACCGATGGTTTTAAAAAGTCGAGTATTCGTTCATAACATCGAAAGGAAGCCATATTTGAAAATTATTCGAAAAACGAATAATTTTATTCGCTTGTTGAATAAGCTTCCAATCTTCAAGCACAGAACTTGATTCGAACAAATTATTCGACTACTCGAATATTCGAACAAACGAAAAATGGTGTTCATTCGCTTTTCGATCATTCGGAAAAATTGATAAGCGAATAAGTTCCTTCGTTTATTCGCTCGAAATTTTTCGACATCAAATTTATTCGTTCATTCATTCGTTTTTCTCAAAAGCACAGCTATAGTGCCTATAATGTCTATTCTTGTAGTTTGGGTTGTATTCTTGTGGACCTACATGGTGGGGTTGGAGCAGCTAGGCAGCTGGCACCGGCACCTAGTCAAAGCGTCCTAAGTAGGGAGAGAGTTTCAACCTGCAAAAGATTCATCAGGGTGGGGGGGGGGGGGGGGGAGGGAGACCTTCGGCACGCAAGAAACCATCTGGCAACGCGATAACTCCTGAAGACACTGTCTATCAAGAACATTGGAGAAAGGAACCGTATTTCTAGAGCCGAAACTCGTTTTCTTGTATACATTATTCGAAATTTATGACGCTGAATTGAGTTCAAATTTGAAATAGGTGAAGTAATTTTACTTCAAGGAGTTCACCTGATCCTGTGGTTGACATTTATAATGGAGCTGTCACTTGACAGCTTGAAAAAGGCATACGAATCATCCTGACTCTTCACTCTAACTCTGGGTGCGTGTAGCGTAGTTGGGATACCTGTGAACTCTGATGTGTCCTAATGTAGGTTCAAGGTTCGAGTAATGCCTAGGCTAGTGAAGCCTGCCGCCATCTCTACGGCGGCAGCGGCTGGGTGTCTAGTTTGTCTGGGAAGTATAGAACACTATTCTGTTTATTGACTAGCCACCACGGGTCACTGTATAATCGATGTAGACCATTCAGAATGTCTCCCAATATTCCCCAGAAGTGGAATTCGTTGCGGGCTCAGCAAGGGCACCAATTAATCCTGTCCTTCGTCCTTTTAATAGAGAGCGTACTTTTCAACGTGGATTCAGTTATGTGTATCTGATGTCTCATGTTTGCCATACAATACCGGCCGTATCTTTTGGCCTTTAGGCGGGAAAACGCGAAAAAAAAACACGCATTTTCCGCCGCTTTTTGACAACGAAGTACGTGCTTTATAAGATAATTCCGATATTTGGGATTAACATCGAATGATCTATCCAATAAAGTGAAAAACGCCCTGTAAACCCTGAAATTTTGATTCGATGAGCTATATTCAGAATGTTCCTATTGGGCGTAATGATCTCCCGCGAGGGAGGGATCCGCCGCAGCGACCAGAGTATATAGGTAGCATAGTATATAGGTCATCGAATCCAAAATTTCAACAACTACTGTGCGTTTTCCCTTCCACGGTTGGATCGCTTGATGCTGATCCCAAATATCGGGTATATTTTTCCAGCGCGCAATTTGAAGAAAGCCATCAAAAAGGCGCGGAAAAAGGCGTTTTTTGCGCTTTTCTGCCCAAGGACCAGAAAATACGGTCATTATTGTAGTTTCTTACTTTCGCAGGCCAACAAAATTCATACTGAGTTCAAAAGAATTTATATACACGTCTAGAACTCAGGGTTCTTGCACTTGTATGTATGTTGTATGGGCAAACTGCGCGTTCAGTGTACCTCTTTGATATTCCGCAGAAGAAGAGTGCGTGGAGTGTCCCAAAAGGATTGATGAGCGGCGTTCTTTATCCTTTTTCTTTGTAGCCGCTTATCTATAACACAGAGGATGCCATTGTCTATAGGTTTAGCATGTAAGTGTATGACGTGAATTTCTTCAGGTGCGAATACTTCCCGACTTGAGATACGACCTCAATTCTGAAGACGAGGAACCGAAGAAAGGAATACTTGAATGGGCATTTGTAACCAAATGCGGATCAAATGTGTCTGAGCTGTCAGTGGACGCTAATGAACTCGGCGTCGACTCAAGGACCACTATTACTGTAGGTGAGTGGTGCTTCCTTTGCCTTCTTGGTCCTCCTACTCCCTGCTGTCCCAGACGTCAGTTTACAGATATGCCTATAAACTCCACTTTGCGGATGTTTGCCCTGTTATTTGATCGCGAGCTGATTGCTTGTTCGCCCATTGTGAACGTAGAGATCCGCCATGTGAGGAGAGGCCAATACCTCCTATCTCAGGCTAGTTTTTTGAAAAGTATTTTTTTGCCTTTATAACGAACTCAATTAGATCTGCCAAGCGGACGTGTTTTAGAATTGGTGAATCTAACTATTAGGTTGGTGCATAAGTTCTCGGACATTTGGGGCATGAAATATTTATTATCACAACATACGAACAACAATATCAAACCATTTGAAGTAATCACCCTTTACATCAATTGTCTTTCGCCAACGTGCTGGTAAGTCATGGATGCCTTTTCTCCAAAACGTGGCCGGTTGTGATTCGAAAAATGTGAGCAGTGCCTCCTTGACATCCTCTCCGTTCCTAAATTGCTGGCCGTCCAAATAGCGTTGAAGGCTTGAAAACAAATGATAATCAGAAGGAGCGAGATCTGGTGAGTAAGGTGGATGTGGAAGAACGGTCCATCCGTAGTCCGCCAACTCAGCCGCCGTCGCTCTAGCAATATGCGGTCTAGCGTTGTCGTGTTGAAAATACACCTTCACTTGCCTCCTCGTGTGGTTTGAAGATGGGCCCTCAACTTCCACAGTTGGTTGACGTAAGCCTCTGCCGTCACTGTTATCTCTTCATCCAGCAGCTCCCAGTATTCTACGCCGAGAACGCTCCACCAAATGCATAGCATCACCTTTTTCACGTGAACGTCGGGTTTCGGAACGTCCTCTGCCTCTCGAGTTGCGTCAACCCACTGTCCACGCCGGTGATAATTAGAGTAGAGTATCCACTTCTCATCCCCAGGTGACAAGGTTGTCCAGCCATCCATGTGTACGTCTGAAGGTAAGGAAGAGACAGAGCGACATCGGCTCTGCGATCCATGTCATGTTGTGTCAAGTCGTGAGGTACCCAGCGACCAATTTTTGCACCTTGTCAATCGACTTCAATCCTCAAACGACTGTTAAGTGGCTAACACCAAGAGTGCTTGATAGTTCGCGAGTGGTTTGGTATGGGTCCGCTTCCACTCTACTTCGGAGGCCATGCAAATCCAGTGTCATCGGGCGCCCTTCTCGTTCATTATCTTCAACGGAGAATTCACCACCTGCAAACTTCGAGAACCACTGGTACACAGTACTTCGAGCAGGAGCACTCTCGTTGTAAACATCCTTCAGGCGACGATACGACTCGTTGGCATTGAGACCACATTGATGCAGGAATAACATGATGTGCCGAATATGCGTCTCAGTTGGGGATGAATTGCTTAGCCATAATAGCTGACGTTAACAACGCAGAAGTAAATGTTAGCAACAGTTTTGTAGCCTTTTCCTTTCTCTATCGATCGATCATTTAGGCGTTGATACATGTAAGAAATTTGGCGGGAAAATGCGCTTTCAATTCAGGAGGGATCAAATGTCCGAGAACCTATGCACCAACCTAATACATCTCCAAGGATACCATTTCTTATCTTCTTAAAAAATTTTAAGTTGAGCACCGGTTGCTCAAATGTGACTACAGAAAGAAAACTTCTTAAGAGTATCGAAAAAACTGTAACTATATGAATCGTTATAAAATTCCTATCCCTTCTGTTACAACAAAGGTTTATGGTTTATTTTGAAGATTAGGGGCCGAATTCATCAACAGTTAAACACGTAGGTATGCTGGGTGTAAGGGTTAAAGATAAGGTAAGAGAGACGAATGCTTCGTCGTGGGTTTCTCTACCCCTTATACCCACGGGTTAGTCGTTGGTGAATTCGGCCCCAGGAAGGCGAAAATCTTATAGTGGATGCAGTTGAAATTGAAAAACACTCCTTAATAAAACTGAGGCTCTTAGCTATGGAAGGGTATCCCAAAGAATGTTATGATCATATGAATGACTATTACATTTTTAGCATTTTAGCTCCAATAAAGCTATATGGCCTATTTGAAGAGTAGGAAAGTGAAAGTGCTGTGGTAGATTTTATGTTGAGGTCATTTTATCCACTTGTCCAATGTGTGGTAATGTATAATTGGCTCATAGTGTACATGCCATCTATTGGGTTGAGGAATAAGTTTAAAGCGTTTTTTCAAAAGTATTATTTTAAACAGGAATAAAAACTCTAACAATACATCTAATCAATTACGCATTTACCGTTGTTATTTACGACCTCTTCCCTACCCCCGATCAATTTGTTTATGTCGTTCCGCCAAAAATCTGCCGGTCCTGTGTCGAAGTTGTCGAACCAGTTTTAGAGATCACTTTCGATGTCGAAGGTAAGATCCCTCTTATGGTTCGACGGGGAGCGGAAAAGGTGAAAATCAGTTGGCGCGAGGTCAGGAGAGTGCGGTGGGTGCTGACGAACCTCCCATTCGAGCTCCTGAAATGGGCTCTGACGGCTTGTGCAACATGCGACTTGGCGTTGTCGTGAAGGAATGTGGTCTTTTCAGACGAAGAGCCTCATTAACACGGGGGAGCGCGACAATTTACACATCTTTGTTGATGGTGGTGTTCCTTTCAAGCACTTTCTAGCGGCGGTTCTGTCCCAAACCTTGCTCAGTACCTTCAGACGCTCTTCATCGAATTTCGAAGGTCTTCCGTTGGAGGGGCTGTCGTCGAGGTCAAGGTCGCCGTTCTTGAACTTCGCAAACCATTTCCGTGCTGTAAACTCGCCTACGACACCTTCCTTCCTCGTATACCTCGCAAATATCCCTGGATGCTTCGGCTGCTTTTAGACAACGACGAAATGCGAAGAAGAGCAGGTGTCGAAAATGCTGCTATTTGCCTCCTGGCTATACCATTTCTAAGCCTAAAAAATTACAAAAAACTGATTTACTCTAACAAAACTAATAACACCGCTTTGTAGAGCAGAAAAAACACGTTCTAATAAACAAAAAATGTCAAAAAAGCTAATCATTTAAATATAACTCTTCGAAGAAAACACATGTTTTATGTTTTTGTTATAGCGGACATAAATAGTGGGAATCGCCATTCAGAGTTGTTACATTTGGAAATCATGTTGAATGACAACAATAGTAACAAGAAATTATTCATCCTCCGATTTCACTACAAACAACATCAAAAGGGAGGAAATCCGTTACGTCGAAGATTTGAAAAACAGACTTTCGTATGGTATTTCCATTTGCATTTCCGACAAATTCCAGGCGCACTACTATGAACCGGTTCGCTCGTCGTCGGATTTCGAGGCGGAAACACTTCACATAAGGTAGATACAAACCCAGTACAAGTGAGCGTCTACAATTAGAAGTTAGACATCGTCCCCGAAGGCGATCCGTTTCCAATGTTTCAGGGACGACTGCCTTGACATGGCCACTGAAACTGTGCATAAAAACTATGGAATATTCTATCCTTCTCTGAATATTTTCGGTCCTGACACGGTTGTTCTGAAAGTGAGTGAAACTGACAGATGGATTTCTTCTGTCCATGCGTCTAGCCACGTCTGTCTTGTTTATAAATTTCAGTCACTTGTCGCCGACAATTCATGTGGTCCACTGCGTCCACAGTTTCCACGGCCTGCCTCCACGTCATACTTCATTCATCCTATTGTCGGGAGGTACTTGCTTATTATATATACATATATTTTGGAATTCGAAGTACCTGACGAATTTTAAGCAGTTTTTGTGCCCCGACTCAACTGTCCCTTGTACAGCTGCAAACCGCCTTAGGTCCAGTCGATGGACAAGTTGGTATTGGTTGGCATTTTATCCTTCCCAGACAAGGCTGGGAAGGATAAAATGCCAACCAATACCAACTTCATCCCAAGAGAGTTTGAGACAATCATCTCAAACTCTCTTGGGGGGGGGGGGTGCTGTGAAGTCTATTCGACATGTTTTGCTTACGATGACAGCAGTGAAATAAAGAATGCAGTTTCTGAAGATCAGTGTCATTCTCACAAAGCGTGTTACCTCCACGATATCACACAGGAATGGAACCTGTAGCGAATCCCAGAAGAGTAGCTTTTTTACAGCCACTTTTTTATCATTTTTTACTTTTCACTTCAGTATTGCTCAAAAAACTGCTCGTTATAGCTTAAATAATGGATTTTTTCCTGATTTTTCCTCGTGGTCGGCATCAAGCTGTTGATTTGATCCAAGTGTCATGGCTTTCCACAAATTCCAAAACCATACAGAGATAATTTCGGACTCCTCGACTTCCAGTTTCCTCAAACCCGTAACTCCGTTTCTTTTAAAAGTGATGGATGATTCAGGGTGCTATTATTCTTTGACCTCATTTTATCAATCATTTTTGAGTAGGATTTGGCTTTAGTTCTTCTGGTTTTGACCGTTTGCTAGTGTATCGCTGCCACTAGGTTTGCTACTGTGCTTTGAGCGCGTCCTAGGACGTATATAATAAATAAATAAATGAATCTCATTCTGATGCCAAACCCACCTCAATATAGAGCAACACTCAAAAACGCTTCGTACCACTTAACTTTAATCAACTGGACGATGTGATAGAATATCAGGAGAAGCGATGCCTCGGGCACGTTACCTAACGCCGCGCGCACGCGCCGCCTGGCTGGGCGTTGTTCCTCATGTAGCGGACTCTCCCATGCAGGCGAAGCACTGATTTCCTTTTCACTGCTGTCATGTCGCCTTGACGATATCATTTTCTGCAGATGCAACAGAAGAATCACAGTGCGCACTTTTTGTATGTGCGCGTCAGGCACGAACGATGCGGAAGTGAATCTCCGGACGAATGTTGCATTCGTTCAAGGCTACTCTGAGAAACTTCGAGTGCACCGTTCGTTGGGCACTTGAAGAATAGCCACTGTCAAAGAACGACCTTCGACAGACTCCACAGGATCATGCAAAGCTGGACAATGAAGAAAATTAAGTGTTTCGCTGTAGTGACTGCTAAAGTGCAGCGTTGTCGTTCTATGAAGATAATGCAATCTCTTGCCCGTACCCCACTTTTGATATTTATTACATGGATACCCATGTGTAAAAACAACCAAATAGGTTGATAAGCAAAAGCCACCTGATCTGGTAAGAAAGGGGAAAAGAATCAAGCACCGCGGGAATCAGCGGACTGTAGTCCGAGGGTTCTTGGACTACTCCTTCGTGGACTAAAGTACCTCAGCAGAAACGGCCGGCGGGAACCTTCAAGAACGGCAGAAAGTTTCGATCCGACGTAATAGTTAAGAAACGAGAGAATAATGCTGTTTTCAGTGAAGTTGTCAGTAGTGGTGCTTTATCTGTATTGTCAGTTTAGCATACTTTTTGCTTGCTGGAGTTTGTTATAAAATCGTTCAAAATACTTCTTATGGAAACGATACAGCTCCTCGTCTCTACGCACCATAGAAGAGCATTTCTAACAGAAATCAGTCTTAGTTTATCGTTTCGTAGCTTTTAAATGTAAATTACAGTCAAAGAACAGCACAAAGACAAAGTTCGTCGTTGATCGGCCTTTTTTGTCGCGCCATGCCTATACTTCTGGTTGATATCGTGGAGACGATTGAAAGTGTATCTGGTGCGTGCAGCAAACTGCAATTCCTAGTTGATGGAGAATTCAATGTTGTATCCTTTCTAAGGGCGCGTGTAGCGCAGTCGGAGGAGGCGCGACTGTCGCGTGCACCCGATACCAGGTTCCTGGTTCGGATTTTCCGCCCAGGCCAACCAAGCCTTCCATCCCTCCGGGGTCGGTGAATTGGTACCAGACTTGTCTGGGAAGGATAGAGCGCTGACTTGTTCATCGGCTGGCCACCGCAAGTCATTGTATGGCCAAATACGCATTCAGATCGCCTCCACGACATCCCGTAGAAGTAGAATGCGCTGGCGCATCCCAGAAGGGATTGAGTAACGACGTCCTTTATCCTTATCCTTATTCTTTCTAAGCAACTCTAGTGAAATATTTCTCAGATTTGGCAAGAAAGGAAAACTTGGGTGGCTGGATCTGAAAATTGATTCTTGATATGCGGAAGATCGAACCCTCCTCCCGTCTGCACCATGTGTTCAAGATGCTTTTATACAGTTAGTGTGCCACACCAGCAGCTTTGTTAAAAGAGAAAGTGCTCCAGTTGGATTTTGCATAGTAGACATTAAATTAGAAGTCTCAATTTAGAGGTCTGAATGAATGTATCAATGTGTCCGAATTTTTCGACCACATCTCAACAATAATGTGCCTCAAATGCCCCACGGTCGTTTTAAGAAATTCATTGAGCAGCGACTGAAAAAGCTCTAAATTTATTTCTTTCTTATCTAACTACTTGTTTTATTTTGTAATCTCTCTTTGGATATGCAGTGTTGTCATGCCATTTCTAGTGTGTAATGCAAGTGATTGTGTTGGATGGATGGCATCGCGCGATGATTCGCACCACAAAATAAGTAAAATAAATAAAAAATAAATGTACTTATATATAATGATGACAACGAGGAGCGATCATAAAAAAATTTGAGCGAATCTATGCCGGCTTGTTTCTCATCGTGAATTCAGATTAGTTCTCGTCGACATGGACGACAGGATTCTTCTGACAGGCGAACTGCGACAATTATTCGATTCTTCGGCTACGCGCGCAACTGTTCAGGTGAGAGCTTCAGGACCAAACGCACCAGTAGAGGGATAAGCAGCTTTTCTTAGTTTTTCATTAGTGCTCTGCCATGGGTACATTAAAACAAACCAAGTTATCTTGCCTGGGAGGAGCCTGAAGGAATGTCGTGGAGCAATTTAAATGCATACTTGAGGATTAGTGCCACTTGCAGTAGCCAGCCGATGGATAGGTCAGTGTTTTATTTTTCGTATACAAATCTGGTGCAAATTCACCTACCACGAGAGGATGGTAGGCTTTGATGATCTGGGCGGGACCCGAACCAACAAACTTGATTCGGGGTGCACACAGCAGCCGACACCTCACCCGATACACTGGCATTGCTAAGTGGTTAATACGAGAAGTGAGCACACTGCCAAAGTTTTTCAATTTGCTCTGAAGTGTTGAATATAGTAGATTCTAGGTATAGAGAGAGAGCAATAGTGTGTTAAAATATCCAAAAAAGCACTAAAGAAGTAAATGCAAGATTTAAACAAATGACTTATTTGAGAAGACGACGAAGTTTAATTTAGTAATAAGGCATGGAGAAAATACCTTCTATTCATGTGCTTTGTGTGTTGCAAAAGATGTCGTTTGCCGCAGAATAAATGTACATATCAAAATATTTTCGTGCGGAAAAGACTACGAAAAAGACTCTTTTCTTATCTTTCATATTTCTATAAGCCATTTCTTTTTGCACATGTTCTTTAAATTCTGCGAGGTTTTAAAACTTAACATTACTCAGAAAGTTCTTGCATTGTTTATGTTTTTAAAATTGTTTTGCTGTACTGTCAAAGATAGGGCACGTGTGGCGCAGTCTGAGGAGGTGCCGGCTGTCGCGTGCATCCCATACCAGGTTCTTGGTTCGGATTTTCCGCTCAGTTCAACCAAGCCCTCCGTTCCTCCGGAGTCGACGAATTGGTACCATACTTGTCTGGGAAGAATAACGTCATCGGCTGGCCACCGCGTCATTGTATGGCCAAATACGCTTTCAAATCGCCTCCACGGCATCCCGTAGAAGTAGAGTGCCTGGCGCATCCCAGAAGGGATTGAATAACGCCGTCCTCTGTCCTTTTCATATTTTATTGCGGGTGATATCACAGTAAAGCTGTGCTTTTTCTCACCACTTCACGGCGCTTCAGGTCTCTCGTGAATTGGTGAGCATCGGTGAATGCCCACGATGTGAGGAAGCTGGCCGTTGCTACACTGTAGAAGATGCTGCAGTTATCGTCGGGAATGGCGAACCTATGGGTAACTTCTTTTTGCTTATATATTCCTCATCGTTTTTTTTAGATTCAGATTTTAATTTCAGGATTGGAAAATTTTGAGAGAAAATGACAGGTTTCCTCGCCAGTGTAGTAGAGCTAGTTAGTCTACAGTTTTTTTAGATGTCGACTTTTGGTCCATTTACCACATTCATCATCAACACAGTCATATCACAAGAAGCCCTAACGCTGCTTTAAGAGTCTGATAGTTCCATAAACTTGAGTTGCATATTCCCCTTCGCCCACTTTGATTCACAACAATTCCTTCATCACGAGTTCTTTGAACTCTTTCGTTTATTAGAATTCTTTAACTTCAGCAGGATTTCTACACCTCAAATGAGTTGTTACCACGCATTATTCTGAACTTTTTTAAATAGAATTTCTTCAGTTCACTCAAGCTTTGAATCAAAGAGTAATAGAAGTATAAAGTTCATAAACTGTTAAGTGAATGTTTAACTACGATCAAAACGCTTGTTTAGGTGGGATGTGATATCGTCGTGGTTGTTGCGTTTGATTAAACAGCGCTGGTGATGCGATGGTAGCATTCTGCCCGGAAAGTAGAAGGTCCGGATTTCAGTCCTGCATGACGCGAGACTTTTGACGGCCAGCGAAGCATCCATCTGACACCTTATTTTGTTGCTCTCTCCTAAATTTAAACTCCTAGAGGTTTTACTGTGAATGGGAATGCACAGTTCAAATATGAGATTTAATTTTTAAATCTTTATACTCATTCGATACTTTTTTGTTAAAAATATAACCCAGATGGGTGGCTTCCATTATTCCTGTTTGAAATCCTAACATTGCCGCTTCATTGTTGTCTGGTCTTTTTAAAGTCACACGGTCTATTTTTGTTTGTTCTATTATCTCACATATAGGGCATCTCCCTGTAACGTAGTTTAAATAAATAAATAAATAAATAAATAATATCGGCTATGTCGCGAAACTGGACAGCACTGGTGGCGGGAGCGCAGCAGCAGGCAATCATAACCAATCAAAGGCGCCTACCGAACACGCGTCATCCATGTCGGGGTATAACAGCCGTACAAGAGCTCACTGACTGACACGCCCATTCGATGGAGCCTGATTGGCTTGCGCTTTCTCGTTTTTCAATGCTGCTCACATTTGCGACTAGAACCCAAATATCAATTAGGCACAAGTTCACCCATTGAAGGAGTCGCACTTCTAGGGTCGTTGAATCCAGCTTGAATTGTATGACACCTAGTTGTTACTCTCTTTATTGAGTTCAATATTTTTTGAAAATGTATCGAACACGTTCGGATTACTACTATATCATTGTAGTGACTCTCACCGGCGTCTTCCCATGGTTCGAAATTGGAGAGATGCGTTCAATAATAGTAGATCTTCACTGGACAAAGGTGAGCAGTTCAGGAGCTGCGTAGTCGTTTTTACATGAACACTTGCTAGCTGTTTCTCTCTTGTAGGTGTGCAACAATCTCACACATCTTCCGTCCGGAGCGTTGTCCGCTCATGCGCTGATAAGACGGATTTCCGCGACGGCATCGCCTGTCGTGGCATCCATCGTCGTCCTTGAATACCCAGCAAACAACTACACTGAGGTAAGTGCATGGTGGTTTTGCTATGTTCGGAGTCTGCTGCAGATGGTCCAATTAGAAGGAAATCTGAGTCTTTTGGGCCATCACAGTGGTACGATACAGCTAGTCTATCAACGTTCCCAGATTCTTCTCCTGTGATGCAGTTCTCTTTCATATGTCGTGGTCTTGAGTAAAGTGAAAGGACTAAAATAGTCTCTTTCAAAAATGTCGGTTAAAACTGAATAAAACATGTGTATGTCCAGACATAAATAACAGTGGACGCCTTACCTTAGTCCTCTCAATTCCACGCTGCGCGACGCCGATCGCGTGTTGATCCTGCTTCGCGCATGTCTCTGAGGCGTATCTTACGGCAGGAAGAACGTTCGAGTGAAACAGGTACGCGCAGAGTGGGACGTTCTTCGGCTTCTTCACGACTTCTTCGACGCTCTTGAAAGCAACCCAAACCGCTCGTTTCCTCCTGCTCAGCTCTGGCGCTGGTCGTTGTTCATATTGACTTCGTGACCCAGATACATGTAGCTGGAGCGATGACGACGTCGTTGTAGAATGGTGAGATCTTGGTCGTGAATCTATTGTACAGCTCTCGAAAGACTATGATATAGTGAGTAGAAACGCCCTGAGTGAGCAGAGCTTTGATAACCGCTTCCGTTCCGACAGAGTCGAATGCCTTCTTCAGGTCGATGAACGTAAGGCACAGCGGCAGCTTGTACTTTTGCGACACTTCGATGAGCTTCGTAATGGTGTGTATGTGGTCGATCGTGCTGAATCCTCTCCGAAATCCTGCTTGCTCGCATGGCTGTCCTTCGTCCAGCGTTCGGCTAATCCTATTCAGGATGACTCGAGTGCTTGTAGACTACGGACAGCAGGCAGATCGGGCGATAGTTGCAAATGTCGTGCACGCTCCCTCCCCCCCCCCCCCTTCTTGTGCGGAAAGACGGTTCTGCTGGTCTTCCACTGAGGTGGAACCTTGCTTTTCGACAGGTAGCGTGTGAAGAGCCGTGCCAGGGTGTTGATCAGCACTGGCAGGAGGTTCTTCAGGTGTTCGGGTCCGATCCTGTCGGCATCGGGTACTGTACGTTTTCTCACCAACGAGATGGAGTGTCGGATCTTGGAAGCGAGAAGAGAGCGGATGACGCATCCATCCTGGGGAAAATGGCATGGGGCCTGTGGACGTGGCTATGGAAGAGATCGGACTAGAAGTTGTGGATGACCTTCTCCATGGCCCTTCTGGAAAAGGAGTGGACAAACAATGGCGAATAAATACAACGTATTATGAAGCAAGAAATTCCTAAAGAAATGACGAATGTGAAGCACTTGCCAACATACACCTAGCTTCACTTCATATTCTAGTTTCTAGAATTTTAAACTTTTTCCGTATTTAACGGATTCTAAAAACTTCTAAAAATTTGGAATGAAGGTTTCTTGCTCTGCATGTGGGCGATGTGGCTCGTGATTTAGCTCTAGCGCACAATCTTCGAAATAACGCTAAGGTAATTGAAAGGCTGACCTATGTCTACAACCTCTTCAGGGCATTAAAATCTAAAAAAAAAGTCTCTCTAAGGTCTACATAAACGTGCTCAAGAGTTATGTACGACATGTTGTGGAAACGGGAACATCAGTGTCAAATCCCTCAATGAAAAAGGACATAGACCTTCTGGAAAGCATTCCAAATAGCTTCACTAGGCGATGACATGTTTCCAATGAATTACAACAATATTCCCAAAGGTGAAAAGCTATCCATAAATCCAACGGATTTCATCGATGGGATACTGACAAGGTTTGTAGGTGATGAAGCTGAAACTTAGAGTCTTGGTTGCTAAATGCCCGACTTTCTAACCTATAAAGCTCTCAAAGAAGCTTCAACGTTTTGCTTGGTAGGCGCAAGGACCTTAGGGAACTCTCTGTTCAATCCTGCACAAGGTGTATCCCAAGGAGAAATTTGTGGAGTGTTTTACTATGCTATAAGCCGTGTTGATGACGATGTTCTGTTTTATTAGCCTATTGCTTTGATTTACATAGTTTGCTGTAATTCTAGTGTTTGTGTGAAATAGAAAAACAAATGTCTCTTATTGCCAGGCCCTCGTTAACAAGCATCAAGTCTTCTCGTCAGCCACAGCTCATGTGAGACCGCTCGACCAGTCCATAACAAGTTCAATTCCTTGCGGCGAAGGCAATCTTGGCCCCAGTGAAGAGGTACGTTCGCCAGTTAGTATGTCTTTAAAGCCGATCTTACATACCATTCTCACTTCGAGTTCAACGTTTTTAAAAACGCATTCAACGTTTTTCAAAACGAATTCAGTGCTTTTCAAAACGTATTCTATGGTTTTCAAAGCCAATTCAATGTTTTTCAAAACGAATTCAATGTCTTCTTCGCAAGCTGTACGTTTCAATGTTTATTTCTTCCTAAAAAATTCCAACATTCAAAAAAACCTACGAAAATTAGAAACAACTAGGAACTTAAACAAGTCAGGCGCTTTAGTAGTAATGCGATACAAGTACAAAAAAAGCAAAGTAAGCGATACAGCTACAGGCGTTACAACAAACGTTAAGCAATACAGCAGAACAATAACTATTCACAATAACAGCAATAACTATGGGCAAGTGGAAGTAATTCGTTTTTAAGACCTTTTGGCCCTTTTAAGGTGTGGTCTGGATCTACCAAGCTCCCGTTGTCCTTTTTAAGTGTGATCTGGAGTTCCCTTAGAGCGTTGAAAATCGTAGTAACTGACACGTCGAGGTTTTTTTCGTTCTTGAGAAATCCTCGTATCTGCGCCAAGGTGTAGTGTGGATGTCGCTCGATGACCTCTTCGATGAGAAGCAGGACTCCATCGGTAAGCTTTTTCGCTCTGGTACCTGCAGATTGAAAACTGAGTAATGAAACAACGAGTGACTGAGTAGGAACCTAACCATTACCTCCGCGAGCGCGCTCAACAATT
This sequence comes from Heligmosomoides polygyrus bakeri, assembly GCA_947359475.1. Lineage (NCBI taxonomy): Eukaryota > Metazoa > Nematoda > Chromadorea > Rhabditida > Heligmosomidae > Heligmosomoides > Heligmosomoides polygyrus. The sequence goes on from OX375870.1 coordinate 77,752,525, forward strand.
TCTCCATCTCGGTTGTACGCTTTGATGATGCTTCGAGCAGTGTTCTCGTTGATATCAGCAACTTTAGCAGCATCGTTTGTGGTCATTCCGTTGACGAACACCAGCAGAGCCAAGATCTCCTTCTGGCTTCGAGACATTCGATTGCATCGGCCGCGTCGCCGGCTTTGTTGAACGTTTTGATCATCGGTGCTCATGTTGTCTGCAAGCATGGCGAATCGCGCAGTGACAATAAAGAGTGGAGGGGTCGGCTTATATGATACGGGGAGATTCCAGAAGAACGTTGAATTCGTTTTGAAAACATTGAATTCGTTTTGAAGAACGTTGAATTCGTTTTTAAAAACGTTGAATTTGAACTGAATATGGTATATACACGTGCTTATCTTTTTTCCATTTATTTTATCATGCATGCTTTTATATGATGTAACCTTCACGGTCTTTTACATAAAGAAACCACAATGTAGAGCTGAAAATCGCAGTGAACACTGCACGCGCGCTTCATTATATTCCGTTCCTGAAGCTTCGGCATCACATCTATTGAGGCTCTATTTCAACCACTCCTCCTGTCTCAAAGTTGTCTTCTATTGTGTAACTGTGTCTATCAGCATTTGATTCCGCTTCTACTATTTGCGTAAGAAGCTCCTGTTACAGAGATGGTGGATTGCACGACTAAGTTCGATTCTCTCCAGCGATGAAAACGACACAACGTTCGTAAGGATATTCGTTTCGGAAATTTATTTCTGAGCGGAACATTTCTCCTTCTTTTTCCTTTTTTCAATCTTTAGACCTTCAATATGTGTTCTTAAATTCTTCTCCTTTACTTAGCATTGCCATGGTCTTTTATAGTGCTAGGATTGTTTTGCTGCACCACCTTTCTGAAAACATTTTCATATTGTTCCTTTGTGCATTAATAACGACTACCACTGGTAATATATAGTTGCACTCGAAAAAATGTATTTGGGTTCGTTTTTTTGAACTTCAAAGCGGTAGAACAAATGCTCGAGAAAGGCAAACACTTCGAAATTCACTGGTTAGGGTACTGCGATTTTCTCGAGCTGTAGGAAGACGTTTCGATCTTAGGAGTAGTATCTGAGTTTTGTTCGACGCAGGGCTCTGAGTGAGGTAGTGTTTGGGCGAATTACATTCTAATTCTGGCAAAAATTTCAGGGTGATTATTGGATCGAAACAACTGGTTACCGGCGAGGACAGCGTGCTGGGCACGTCCGTTCTTCTGAGCGACGGCCACGACGTGTCTTGTGGTCACTTCGAACCTCTCACCGAAAAGACGATTGCTGTTGCTAAATTCGATTCCGACGTTGTTGGCTTTATGAAATTGGTGCGTTTCTCCCTGTCAATCGACCAAGCTTGTGAGAGTTCTTCGGACTTGAGTGTACTCAAATTATTAGGTTGGTGCATAATTTGTGTCCGTAAAAAAGCATGATTTTAAACTTTTTCATTCAACAAAACGTATAATCCATTAACGATATAGTGCTCCTTGAGGACTGTGAAGAGGTAGTGGTCTGAAGGTATCATGATGGGACTGCACGGTGAATGAGGCACAGTCGTCCAGTCAATCTTCTTCAGGAAATTGCTAGTTATCTTTGTCATGTGCGCTCTCGCGTTGTCGTGGAGGAGTAAACGTCGACAGTGACGGTGCGGTTGTAGTCCACAACTCTCAGTAGATCATGCCTTGTGAATCCCAAAAAACGGAGAGAAGAATCTTCAACTCCTTTTTCATTTTTTATTTTAAATTTTTTTTCGATTCCTTGATATTAAACGAGTATTTTTGAGACTGCATCACGTTCTCAATATATTTGTGCTGGTTCTTATATATTTGCTTACATTGTTAACTATATTTATTCACTAATATTTATTAATCTACAATATTAAGCACACAATTAATCTACCCTTGCATACCATTAATCGACCACAATTGCAAGTGAAACGGGTGGTTAAGGAGTGGCTACAAAAATGGTGAGGAGGATGGAGATGAGATGTTTCCTCTCCATTTCTAGCATGAATTTCGCCGTATTTTCCCATTACCATCAATCATAACGTTGCCATTCTTCTCACCGTGCGTCCACCAACAACCGACTATAGACAGGCCCTCTGCCGCACTGCTAGAAAACCGAGGGATGAGCCACAGCGAACTGGCCACCTCAGGCGGCCTCGGCTGACCGAGGCCAGCCGAGACCGCCTCAAGCTAGCGTGAGCCTGTGCCAGACCGGTTCCCTCTGCTCGAGGTGCGCGACTTATATACCTGGCGGAGGCGAGGCTACCTGGGAGCGACCAATCATCGTGGATGTGGTATCCACGACTCTCCCGAGTCCAGGTGGAACTATGTTTTTTTCTTCTCGCTCTGCTGCATGTAAGGCCTTTGTCATACCATCGCTCACCCCGAGCGACGCCTAATGATATGCTCCCATATCGATCGGGCGGCACGATGGAATCGATATGGGTGCATATCATTAGGCGTCGCTCGGGGTGAGCGATGGTATGACAAAGGCCTAAAGGCCCCCACAGAGTTCTGCGGCAACGCCGCTCACCGCAATGGTTAAGGATAGGGCAGGGACGCCGCTGGCGGCGAGTTCTGCGTCTCTGCCCTATGGTTAAGCATAGGGCCGCGGCGCTGCCGCAGAACTCTGTGGGGCCTTAGGCGCCTTTTATACTTGCACCGCCCCGCGGCGCGGCGTGATGGTCGGCATGGCTATCGATTTTTCGCGCCGCGAGGCGGCGCCGCATCGTTTTCATACTCCGCCGCCGCAAAACACCACACTTGACGGAATTTTGGGTTACGGTATTCGGCGAATCGCGTCGCTGAGGGGAAGGGCTCGGCGCGGCGCGATCAGCCGCGGCAGACTCGGTGTAGGGTGGGAGATTTCACCGTTTCGACCAAACTTCTCCTATTGGGAAGGAGAAGGGGGTATTTAGGGTGCTGATCACGAGTCTGACATCGTTTTTTGAAGTTACGGACGATTACTAGGTTTGCATGATTAGGGAGTTTGTTCGAAATCGGTGACCATGACTTTAGCCCTTACCTTCTGTAACCTAGGAAGAGAACGGAGATCTGTAGACATTCACGAAGCTTCATATACCACGCCAAAGATATGCTAAGTGCACAGTGACCCCAGAATGGCCATATGAGAAAGAATTTTGAGTGATTCTCGACGATGAGTACCTTCCAGCAGTTTTACTTTTGGACCCGCACATATCGCAAAATAAAGAGTGGTTTAAAGCCGTTTGAATTGCAGGGGATTCGACTCAATACCACACTCACCAGTTTCAACCGTAGGTTGAGCGAACGACATCGACTCCAGGCTTAAGAGAGGATTCGTCGCTCCCCATAGGAATCCCACGACAAACATTGACAAGATGCATTGCGCTGATCAGCCAGACGAATCCTTTCTGTTTTGCTCCCTCAATGACTCATGGACCGTTTCCGGAGCACGGGCCGTAGTGCGCAGAAGCTCGTGGCCGCGCGTCGCTGACGCTCCCCTTTCTAATTGCAATCGCGCAGCGGCGCGTCAAATTCGGGGCGCGGCGCGACTGGCCACGCCGCTCCCCAAACTGACGCGCCGCGCCGCGGCGGGAGTATAAAAGGCGCCTTAAAGGCCCATGCACACTTCTGCGACACCGCGGCGCGGCAAGTGGGGCGACGGCTACCTCCGCGAAATCCGGCGGTCGCGGCGCGGGTGCGTTAGAGCACCGTTTCAGGCAATAGGACCGACGTCCCCGTGGATGCTGCGCCCCGAGGAATGGTTTGAACCATTCCAGCCTGCGGCACTCAGCGCGGCGTCGCCTGCGATAGCCGCCGCGACAGTCGCAAGAGTGTGCATGCCCCCTCCCTGCGGCACGTGTCGCAGTGTCGTGCCGCGGCCGTCGCGGCCCTATGCTTCATCATGGCCGCGCCGCGCTGTCGCAAAAGTGTGCATGGGCCTTAAGGGGTCGTTTAGCGCGCGCGACGCGCGACTCGATGCATGTGTAATGGCCAAATTTATCGAGCGACGCGATTGATCAATTCGACCACTACACATGGCATCGCGTCGCCCGTCGCGCGCACACTAAACGACTTCTAAAAGTTGCAGAGCCAAGGATCATGAGTTGTCACAACAAAAAGCTTCATGCTGCTAGATTCCAGCGATGTTAGAGGATAAGGGTCGTGGTTACCAGCTTTCAACACTCTGTATATTCACCAAACCTGACGCTATTCAACTGCTTTTTTTTCAAAACAAACATTCTGTTCCTTCATTGGGGAAACAATAGTTGTTGAACGTGACGATATCGAATTCGCCTCTGGCGATTTCAAACGCTAGAATTTATCGGTTTAAAAAAAGAAAATGCCATCGCTTACTTGGAAATTGACAGAGGAGTAGTTCTTGTAATATTGGATCGTTGCATACGATATTGCCGATTTTAGCAGAAAAATTTGGCAGATCATAACTTTACATGCAGTGCCTGGAACGGGAACATTCGTAGCCAAAAAAAAAATGTGCCTGTGCCAGACCGGCCCCTCTGCTCGAAGTGTGCGACTTATATACTTGGCGGAGGCGGGGCTACCGGAGAGTGACCAATCATTGTGAATCTGGTATCCACGACAAGTATTACCCGTGAAATTCTGGATCGTCGACGCGTAATTTCTTGTTTTACATAGTTCTTAACCTTCAAGAGGATACTTTATAGCATACTTGTACTTTTTAGTAGGATATTGCGCCAAAATGGGCGCGTGTAGCGCAGAGGGGGGGGGCGGGACTTTTACTCACTTTTGACCGCGCCGACCACCGCGCTCGCCGCGGGCGCGACGTCGCCAGCCAACCGCTGGCGGTGCGCTCGAGATTTACTCACTAGAACGGGAACTGGCTACTGCGAATTTTTGCTGTTACTAGCAGCAAACAAATTAACACTAACACTGACTGTTGTAACTAATATTGTGATAAGGTCCTTTCTATTAGTAGAATGTTAGTGATACTAGTATATCTGATAGTTTAAGATCATTACTAGAAACCTTATACGATTTTCCCGCTAAGTTTGACACTTCTCACGTCGAATCGAGAATTATTCTAGACAAGCATGATACTTTTGAAATCAAAGTGAACATCTTCCAAATCAAAGCGACCGTCTTTCGGTCAAACTAGAGGATATCCAAGGAGAGCAGAACAATTGTCTGTTCAGGGAAATCCTGGTATAATTTTCTTTTAAATTCTTTTAGTTGACATGCCCGAATGAGTGTAATAGTTTTCTTAGATATTTTTAGATTTTTAGATTTAATTTCGTTTTATAGCGCAATAAGGCAGCAATCGTTTAGTACATTAAAAAATGATCGCGCCATGCATCCGATTTGCTGGTTGCGGTTTTCATTTGATTGAGAGTATGGGTGACGCTTACATGAAGTTTTAAGGTGAAGATATGTGTGCTCGTTACTTGTTTTTGTTGTGTATTACAGGTGTGGAAATTGCATGCAAGCAGAAATTTTGCTATCAATCAACCAAACTACGCGACGTCTTAGACGGGGGCATGGCGTAATCTCTTTTTGCGGCACTAAAATGGCCGCCTTTCTGCTCTTTATAACAAGCTTTAAACCAATATTTTTCTCAAAAAATAGAATTTTATAAAATTTCAAACAATGTTTTCACTTATTGAGCAGGTAAACTAAATATTAAGATAAATCATTCTAAAAAATTTCCTTGAACAAAAATTATTCTAACCTTCTTATAGAGTCTCCAGTTCGATGTCGAACGAGCTCGTTTTGAATTGGAAGACGTGCAGCTTTTCTCTTTTTTGTTTTCAAAAGATTTAGACCTGTTTAGAATAGTGTCCAATTTGGCGTGATAATTGTATGTACAAACTCCAACATGGTTCAACAGTGAACAGTCAGCAAGGCCGGGGCGATGATTGGCAATTTGCCAGCCGTCGATAATCGGTGCAGGACCCACGCGCACGGAGCTAGCAAGCCGTACGCGTTTTCGACGCGCCATCACGGGCTTGCCGCGCACGGCGAAGCGCGTGGCCGAAAGTGAGTAAAAGTTCCCGCACCCAGTCGGAGGAGATGCCGGCTGTCGCATGCACCCGATACCAGGTTCATGGTTTGAATTTCCCGACTAGGCTAACCATGCCATTCATCCCTTCGGGGTTGGTGAAGTGATACCACATTCGTCTGGGAAGGATAAAGCGCTGACTTATTCATTGGTTGGTCACTGCAAGTCATTGTATGGCCAAGTACGCATTCAAATCGCCTCCACGACATCCCGTAGAAGTGGAATGCGTGGTGCATCCCAAAAAGGATTGAGTAACGCCGTCCTTTATGTTTTATTACGCAAACGAGCTGCGCTAGAATAAGTCCTCAATCTGTCTTATTAACAATTTGACAAGAAAACATCAAGTATTCATTTACGCATCGTTTTCAGACCCAATATGGAACAACGAATTGGGCTACCGGTATTCCAACAGAAATTTACTACTCGCTAGCTCCAGCGAACAAAAGCAGATATCCCATCGAGGAGGTGCTGTTTTATTTCTCATAGACAACAAATCTAAACAGTGATGTGCTCGTACAATTATTGCTCTGTTCAGTTTAGTTAGAACTTGTGTGGCAATTTGTTGATGAGAGGAATTTCAACTGCTCCGATGCTCCACTATTTAATCCGTTTGCTGTGAATGTAGGTTGTTTTTGTACGCTATATGAAGTGGTTATGCTTATGTAAGAACTAAAATATGTAGGGGTCTGTCTGCTCGCCCGAAACAATCGAGTCATGTTTGATGGACGAGGTGTTGAACACATCGAGGAATTTGACAATGAACACCAGGCAACACCTGGTTGTGAGCGACCTGCCCTTGACTGGACCATATTCTGGTAGGTTCTCCGCTTAACTTATAGTCGTGTCTCTCGTTACGTTTTTCCGTTTTAGTTTTGAGAAGTTCTCTTAGAGTTCGAATGCACGACGGTTCAGTGGATTGCGTATCTCTTCGAGAGTACTCTGAGGTAGGATTCTTACTTGGTATCCAGACAAATGTATGAATAATTCGCCCTATTGATATAAAAGCGTTAGTCAGTTTGTCCGTGGGTGTGGGTGTGTGTGGGTAAAACCTGTGACACCTTGACCTTGACAGTGTCAAGGTTACCCTCACGTGCAATCGATGGAAATGGACGAATATTGGCGGGAAATAGTCAGATTCAAAAGAGAGAGTGAGGGGATTCGATCGGGAGACCAAGATCGATCGATATTATCGAATTTCCGCCGGATTTATCGGTTTTCGCCCAGATTTGTTGGGTTGGAGTGGTAGCCATGGGATTATGAAGGCCGAGTGGTAGTCACGGGATTATGAAGGCCGATGGATTGACTTCACATCATGTTGTAGGGTTCGTTCGAGCAATCAGTATTGATCACTGGTATTATCGATTTTTCGGCCGAAGTTGCTGGTCTATTGGGTTGTGGGTTACGCGTCCGTTTCTTCGAAAGAATTACTATCGCTCGCAAGAATTACTCCAATATGGTTGTGTTTCCATTCGGAGTGGGAATTGCCGAATGCGCTGGACGGTGGACGAGCCTCCCCTCAATTTTTTGAGAACCTTACCTTACCCTATCCTATGTAACAAGGGAGCCCAGTTTTCCCTTTCTCGTGGGGCGAAAGGTCAATAGACCAAGTCCTGTTTTCGGAGTTTGGTGGCGAAGCCCCAAGCAGATGTTTTGCAGCAGTTAGGCTGGTCTGTTTGAGATTAATGAATGTGAATAATGTTATGAGGAATCAAATGTGATATTATTGCTATTAAAATAGCATCTATCATTGATCATGACCTCAGTTGGTAAACGGATAATGAAGCTGTAGTGTTCCTTCTTTCTCATTCTGCTTTTGAATGAAGAAGTAGAACTGCGTATATACAAACTGTCGATGTCGGGCTATTGTTGCGCATCCTAGAACGCGTAATATACCACTGAATGAATAGTGGATTTTAGGCGACGTTTCGCTGGATAGCTCCATCCAATATCACACTATCAGGTTTGCAAACGATAATAGCCAGGAAGCTTAAGCTGGACGTCTTCCAGGTGAGCGTCAACTTACAGGTTGTTCTTAGAACACGATTTTTGGGCACTAGTTAAAAGTTCCGACTCCACCGACACGACTTCGGTCGAACGCTGAAACTTTGCCTAGGGAGTAATTTGGGGTACTGACCACGAATCTGACATCCGTTTTTTACGATTCGGTCGGAGACCACCCATAGCGTTTACAAAGTGGTCCAGACAAGGTCGCCGATCGCTGAAGCTTTGTGTAGTGGAGTTATTTGGGGTGCTGATCACGAATCTGCCTCTGTTTTTCACGATTCGACTGGATAATATGGATACGGGAAGGCACTGGATTACATTCTTAAAGTTTCTGCCGGTGACGGCAGGTAGAGGATGGTATGGGTAAGTGGACGGTTCATCGAGTTACGAAGTCCGCGATAATGGCGAAAGAAAGAAGAGGAGTGACTGCTGCTTTGAGTCGTTTTATTTATTTATTTATTATATACGTCCTAGGACGCGCTCAAAACAGAGTACCAAACAAGTGGACATACAATGGCAAAGGGTAAAACCTAGAAGAAAAAAGAAAAACTAACAAAAAAAAACTTCAAAAATGATCGATAAAAATGCCGTCAAAGGATAAGAGGACACAGAATCATACATCAGTTATAGAAAGAAGACAAACACAAGCCGCTAGGAGGAAACTGGAAGTAGAGGAGTCCAGAGTGGTCTCACTATGGTATTGGCATTTGTGAAAGCCGTGAGATTTGGGTCAAACCTAACAACTTAGTCGTCAAAAATTTGGTATCCCTGCTGCACCAAACAAGTCTACTTTATACAAAAAGAAAAAAAATCTATTGCACCCAAAAGTTGAAAGAAAATAAAAAAAATTAAAAAAAAAAATAAAAAAAAATTTTTTTTTGAACGGAGGGGCTGGCACCTTGCTTTGCCGAAAGACTAGCCCAGCACTTGGGTATTCAGCAAAGAAAAATAATTCCCATGCTCAAACAAAAGCACGAAAGGCAAAAATCCTACCGTAAAGACATATGGCTCGTGAGCGTAAAAATGCGCTACGTCTACGACCTTTATGCGCACGACCCCAGGGCGGGCCCTGTATCTCAAAGGCCTCTTTAAACTGGTACGCACCCTAGGCGATGGCATAGAAGGGAGGACACGCATGTTTGAATACATATGTCAGTACGGAGAAAAACGTGAACCTTCAAAGGTATATGTAAAAAATAGCTCTCCAAGCAAGTGATCATTTCCAGCCCTGCGGTATACTACTATGCCAACCACCCTCGTGAAAGGCAAGCTAGTCGGCAAGACAAAGAAAAGTACAGATATCACATTTTGTCAATTTTTAGGTAGAAAAACATGTATAGGTAAAAGTAGGAAGGGCTGAGATAGGACCTGTGGATGACCATGAAAGACTAGCAGCAGGATAAAAAAGGAATGTGTTGGCTTTGCATATTGTGATTTGTATTTGAATTTAGTAAGACCATAGAGGACTACTCGTTAAACAAATGAGCAAACAACAATCGGAATAGAGAACTGCCAACGTAAATTGTATAAAGGCAAAAAAAAAAATGTCCAAAGCAGACTCTGGACTAACAGACGAGAAACTAGCCACCTATTCATGTTTGTCACCTCACATCAGGCACACCAAGAACGCTTAACAGATCAATCTTCTTTATGGCCCGCTTGAATTGCTTTGAATTTTCGCACTTTAAGACCGTTTCCGGCAGCCGATCCAGCCACTGTGTTGTTCTAGAAAAGAAACTGTTGTCACATATGCTGTATTTGGCACGGCCCGTTTTAGGGGCAATTGAAAAAAGACCACCGACGCGTCCCCTGGAGGGACGAAAAATCCAGTAACTGGAGGGCTTCAGCCGCAGCTCACCCTTTAAAATTTTGAAAGCCAGGACGACGTTGGCCTGAATTCTTCTGTAAAAAAGCGATTTTAAATAGAGTTCGGACAATCTAGTATGGTAAGGCGGCAATGTATGTGGATAAGCAGGATCTGGCAATGCTCGGTAGTATAGAATTCTAGTGAACGTTTTCTGCACGCTTTCTAATCTACGGATGTCCTTTTTCAAACAAGGACTCCAGACGGAACTGCAATATTCAAGTAGGGGTAGAACATACATTTTAAAAATCTTCAACCAAATTTCTATATCAGAGCAATGTATTGTCCTAAAAAGGCTAAAAACAACTTGGAGACCTTTTTTAGTGAGTTCGTCGATGTGAGTAGACCAACTCATATTTTTCTGAATGTAAACGCCTAGATCCTTTACAGTATTTATTGAGGCTAACTGATGGATATCATAAGAAGGTGTGTCGACTGACCCAATGCGAGGGGAGAAAATGTGACTTTTCGAAAAATTTACATTTAAACCCCATTGGGTTGTCCACTCTAGCATTCGTTTGTTGAATACGCTACAACCATGGCACTTCAAGCTCTCCGAAGGAATCGACTTATGAAATGGATGTCAGATTCGTGATCAGCACCCTAAATAACCCCCCTAGACAAAGTTTGAACGAAATCTGTGACTTTGCCTGGACCACCCTTGTTAACGGTATGGGTGGTCTCCGACAGAATCGTGAAAAATGGATGTCAGAATCGTGATCAGCACCGCCAAATAACCCCCCTAGACAAAGTTTCAGCGAAAATTTTTTTTCGACCGAGTCGTGTCGGTGGAGTAGGAACTTTTAACTAGTGCCGATTTTTGTTTTGGTGGTGTAGAGGGAAGCAGAATCTCCGTCACGAGGTTGCTGGGAAATAAAATTGCCTTCTCTAGTCAGTGCTTTTAGAGAATAAAGAAAGGTAGGTGTTGACCAATCCCTTTGTGGAATGCGCCACTCGTTGTTCTTCTAGATGCGCATTTGGCATGTTGTAAGGAATGTTCTGTCAGTTTTGACACTTATATTCAAAAACGATAACTCGGCTAAGAGGCCAGCTTTTCTTGCAAGCTGAAAAATGTTACATGATCTGAAAGATATCAAGTGATAGCATTTTCTCAAAAATCTGACGAATTATGGCATTTGGAACCACCGGAGGCGAATTCGGCATCGTGTTTTTTACAGGCATTGTTTCCCTAATGAAGTTATCAGGATTTCCGAAAAAAAAAAACACTCGATTAGGGTTAGGTTTGGCAAATATACTGCATGACGATGGTTTTCGATCTAGGGTTCGTCCAACTTTTATTCTTGGAACGAGCGCAGCCCGGTATTCATGCAGGAATTGTTGAATCACTACTTTCTATAGGCTTCAAACCTAACAGTTTCAGTTTAGCATGCGTTTTCTCTAACTGACCTAGAGAACTGACTGCTTGTGGTTTGAGTTGATTTCAAAACAAGACAACAGACCAGCTCACCTGTTAATCTCCAGACCGCTTCGGATGACTTCCAGATTCGCAAAACAGGCTTCAAAATGACACCTAGAAGCTCACAGATAGATAAACAGTAATCAGAACGGTTGAATCTACTCTAATACATCCGTCCTCTGCATAGTGCTGCAAATTAAAAAAGGCGTAGTGCGTGTGCTTCGAAATGTCGCAGCAATCCAAAGATGCTAGCGACGCTTCTGAAGCACATGTATCTAGAAGGAGCAGCTCCTCTCTTCTCTAGAAGTACAAGATATTGGGTGGATGATTAGGTATTGAAATATTGTATGGAGGATAAAGGATAAAGGACTGGGCGTTATCAGTACATTTTGGAATGCGCCACGCATTCGATTAATTGTACTGGATTTCGCCGAGGCGATTTGAATTGCGATTTGGATTTGCGTCTTTGGCCATTCAGTGACTTGAGGTGGCCAGTTGATGAACAAGTCTCAGTATTTTATTGTTTCCGATCGAGTCTGACTTGACCCGACCAACCGCGGGGGAGGCATGGCTTGGTTTTCCTGGATGGGACCTCCAAAACTATGAGTCGTCGACTTGGTTACGAGCCAGAACAACCGCCTTCTTTCCACTCTCCGCGTAACTATAGCGCTTTAAGGAGGTTTTTTTTTGTTGGAAAAAATAGAGAAGAATGTCACCGTAACCTATTTTTTAAATCAAAACTATCAGCAGCCATGTTCGACTCTCCTTGAACCTCGGCATGGTAGAATCTGTCTGTAGAGTTGCTGAGCTCTTCACGAGGTTGGTAAACGGCTTTATTGGTGGCTAACGTTTCGACTGGATCGCCTTCTTCAGAGCCTGAAAGGGTCAGGTCAACTAGGAGTTACCCCACCAAACATCTCTTCAACCTTACAAAATTCAATGTCAAATTTTTGGAAGCCTGAACAAAGGAGAGAATCCGAGTGTCGTACCTCACCACAGTCCACTGAAGGACCAAAGGAAGCCGCACAGGGCAAGCAAGGATACGGGACAGCACCTACCCAGAGGCCGTATTTATGAAGCGGTGGGAGCGGGAGATAAGCGATATCATCTCTCGGCTCTCTCTCCCGCCTCGCTCTCTCGCCTCGGTCGGTTCCCATGGGAACCGACCGAGGCGAGAGAGCGAGGCGGGAGAGAGAGCCGAGAGATGATATCGCTTATCTCCCGCTCCCACCGATTCATAAATACGGCCTCTGGGGTAGGTGCTGTCCCGTATCCTTGCTTGCCCTGTGCAGCTTCCTTTGGTCCTTCAGTGGACTGTGGTGAGGTACGACACTCGGATTCTCTCCTTTGTTCAGGCTTCCAGAAATTTGACATTGAATTTTGTAAGGTTGAAGAGATGTTTGGTGGGGTAACTCCTAATTGACCTGACCCTTTCAGGCTCTGAAGAAGGCGATCCAGCCGAAACGATAGCCACCAATAAAGCCGTTTACCAACCTCGTGAAGAGCTCAGCAACTCTACAAACAAAACTATCAGCTATTCGAAGACACCATCCCCACCCATGTGAGGGGCGTGTTGCAATTTCCTACCTGGGAGCTGTCATCTGTGTGTTCGCTTCGCTATCCGCAACGACATCAGCACAGGGTAGGATTGCCCCATTGGATGATTACTTTATTCGCTTATGGAAACGTAGATGGCATTTGTTTAGTAAATTCAATTTCTTGCGAAAGTGACTGCAGATTTTTTAAATATGTTTAAGGTGCAATTTGACTACACTCGAGAAGTCTACAAAGCGCGCTGCAATATATATCGCGTAACGATACTCGGTTGGTTTGGCGAACAGTTTCATAGAAAATGTTTGTTCAATTTTTTTAAGACGTCTATTTCAGAAGAAGACTGGCGTATTTCTGAAATCCTCTCCATGTTCAACGTTGAGCAAAAGAAATTCGCATCAGATGCAGATTTTGATTGTGGTGATCAAATCATCTCCACAACAGCAACAAGCGGGAAGGACTCAGCGACAAGCGCTTTCATGTTTTTTATTGTTTTCTTCGCTATACATTTCATATCATAGTGAATAGTACATTTTTTATTGAACGTTGTTAACATGCACTGGATGGCAATGAATCATTTTCGGATATACGGTACGATAGCTCGTTTCCGAGTCGTCCGAAATCTGATCTGATGAAAACGACAGTATTCGATTTTTTCATAAAATCTCCTCAAGCATGAAGCAGAGTTGCTGACAGTGATTCGGCTAGGTAGCGAAATTGCCAATGTTGCTGTGGAAGCCATGGAAGGACATCATGCTGTTTGAATAGTCGGTAATGTCGCGTAGGTGAGCAGCATTGGTAGGTTGGAGCGCGCCAGCCAATAATAACCAAACAGAGCACAGCCCGAGCACATGCCAGCCCATCAGGGTACCGATTGAATACGCCCTCTATGAACGGCATGCCCATTCAATGCGGTCTGATTGGTTTAGGCATTCCCACCTACCAATGCTGCTCACCTACGCGACATATACCGAATAGTCCTAAATCTGGTTTTGAGGGGCGACAGTTTGCAGAGCAAAGTAATAAAAAAAGACTAAACACGGCGTTCCTCAATCCCTTTGTTGGTATGCGCCAAGCATTCTACTTCTAAGTGATGTCGCGGAGGTGACTGGAGTGCGTGCTTGGCCATTCAATGACTTGTGGTGACAAGCCGATAAATAAGTCAGCGCTTTCTTCTTCGCAGACAAGTCTGGTACCAATTCACGGACCCCTGAAGGATGGAAGGCTTGGTTGGCCTGAGCGGGAAATCCAACCAGAATCTTGTATCGGATGCGCGCGACAGGCGACACCTCCGACTATCCTACATGCATCCCAAGAAAGCAGCATAACTCCAAAATTTTAATGTAGGTTTCGCAGAAGCGATCAGAGCTCTGAATGAGGTCAAGTGTTTGTCTTTTTTACCTAGTTGTTGTGCAAAGAATGCTGACCGCGTATCATTCAACCCCGAACGCAGGCTAACCTACTCTTGACCCACTCTTCCATCCTTCGATACTCGATGAATTGCTACAGATCTCTTTATGAAGGATAAAGGATAAAGGATGGAGGACGGCGTTACTCAATCCCTTTTGGATGCGCCACGCATTCTACTTTCATGGAGGCGATTTGAATGCGTATTTGGCCATACAATGACTTGCGGTGGCCAGACGATGAACAATTCAGCGCTTTACCCTTCCCAGACAAGTCTGCTACCAATTCACCGACCCCGGAGGGATGGAAGGCTTGGTTGGCCTGGGCGGGAGATCGGAACCAGAAACCTGGTATCGTATGCAGGCGACAGTTGGCGCCTCCTCCGGCTGCACTACACGCACCCCTGTGAAGGATAAAAAACTGACTTATTCATCGGTTGGCCACCGCAAGTCATTGTGTGCATCAAATGAACTGAAATTGGATACATATTATCCCCTAGAAGCATAATGCGTGACGCATCCCAAACCGGGGTTGATCAATGCTGTTTCTTATCGTTGTTTATCTGTTAAAGATGTTCAGCATCGTACCGCAGAGTTTGTCACAAGTCCAATAAGGAAGGCTGGGCAAGCTATGAGAACCGGTGCCGAAGTAACATTTGCTGAAATCGCAAGATTGTTCCCTACGATTTCAAGCGAGAATATCCGTGATGGGCCCAAATCCTGTGTACAGTATAGCTGTGTTCTCAATTTTTTTTTCGATTATTCAAATGGTTTCAAATGCTCACAAATTTCGAATATCCTACTTCGAGCATATTCGAAAAAGGGTTTTTTTCTGAATAAAATGCGAACTTGAGTATATTCGCGAAACATGATTTTCTGTATTTTTGAGTTCGACTACATTCAAAAAAATACGATTTCCTTTGAATATTCGAATTCGGATATTCATATTCTAATGAAGATCATCCAAACGCCTATTCGAATGTGTCATTAGAGCACAACAATAGTGTACAGACAGGAGTAGCGTTCCCCCGAAACACCGGAGTATCAGTTGTAAATCGTTCTCATTCTAAAGGAAAGCTATTTTGACTTCAAATACTGTAATTTTACGGCTGGATTCTAGCCAGCAACGCATATGTGCATACTTCTGAACGGTATCTGATCGTGTTTCGGCGTTTCGCTCCAACTGGCCTTGCTTCCCAATTTCTGACTAGCACCGAGGGCTTTCCACAAGTCTTCCTGCCATCTTATGAGCCGCCGGGATGCTATTAGAAAATTCTTCTGCAGTTCTTCTTTATACATAGTAGTGACTTCCAATTCGTAAAAAAATTAGTTACAATCGAAAGTGTCTTTAACAATTGGGGAGACATTTCCTAAGAAAACACTGTATGGTAGCGTTCCTCGTCATGATGAAGCTTAATTATTCTTCGCAGCTTATTAGGAAACGTAAATTCTTCGCTCCTATGTAGCTGTCGCGTAATTTCTTGAGAGCCTCATGACGCACTAATTTGATAATGATGATTGAGAGACATGACGCCATTCATTTCCCTTCGACATTTTACATTTTAGAAGAAGAAATCCAGCACATCGGCTCACATTTAGTTAACAACTATCCATAGCGCAGTATACGTGTGACTTATACCAATCGAAGCAAGCATTTGGAGGCTATCCACATCTTTTCTGGATGTACCACGCTTCCATTCACTTCTGGCAGAAACGCATAACGCACTTTAAATACGCAAGGATTTCATGTGTTGAAGAGCTGAGTCCAAACGACACATACCATTTTCACGTCAATCTAGGCATTTGGGCAGGTGAAGTAAAAAAATTTAAAGAATGATATACTACATTTTCATGGAACAAAAATTATTCTAATCATCTTGGAGAGTTTGCGTCTTAATGTGTAGGAAACCTGTACTAATTTGAAAGACGTTCAGGTTGATTTGAGGAGCGTTAAGCTGGTTTCAAAGAGTGTCCAATTCGAACTTAAAACGGTATGTATTCAAGGCATCGATCTATGCACTCACAATATGGACGGAAGGCATAAATGACCAAGATGCGATGATTATCCGAAATCAATTCCCGATTCGCGACATCGTTGCTTCTTTGCATATGCGCCACATACACCTTACATCTGCCATCTACTTTCTCGACCGTCTCCAAATCGTTTACCATCACCACCTTCTAAAAACTCCATAGAGCGCAGGTAGTAGCTCTGCAGGAAGAGGCGCCGACTAAGGTAAACCTCTGATTTTTCCAGACGAAATGGTGGAGGAAATGTCCTCAACGATGTGCTTCGAATACATAGATGCACATCAGCATTAAGGTTTTTCTGGATGCTCCGCGTTCTAAGTCTTTTTGAGAGTTGATTCAGCAGGTCTTTAAAAAGCCTCAACTTATGTTTAATTCACTTGGACTGATTGTTTACGTGAGCAAAGATCCTTACAAATATTTATTGCATCTGATGTTTCGGCGGTGTCGCCTTTTTCGAGTACTGGACAAATCGAAGTCATTTTAAAAACTACCCTCCTAAATGCCGCTTCGTTCTAGAGGAAACCACACAGATGTCGAAACGATCAAGGGAACGACAACCCAGAAAATCAAGAAAGGGCTAACCATTAAAGGTAGACAAATAAGCCCAGCGACGCCCTCGGAATCCTATGGTGGCTCTAACAAGTAAATCGTCTACCCACTTTCCGTTCAGCTTGGTGTCGATGGGCTAATTTGTTCACCCATAAAGGTTAGCTTAACTTCCTACGTTGTCGTTCTCTTGGTCTCTTCGCCTTCTGGGTGATTTCCTGTAGAATTAAACCGCATTTGGAAGAGTAGTTTCTCAGATGACTTCGACTTTTCCAGGCTCCGAAGAAGGCGACAACGCCCAAACGTCAGCCGCAATAACGACTTATATCAATCTTGGCTCAGCTAAACAATCAGTAAACTTAAACGTCAAACCTCCAAGATTCATGGAGAGTCAAACGTGGACATCAATTTGTGATTACGCTATGGCAACGACGTCGTTTGCAAATTTAATAAGCGTCCCCATCCATCCGAGCGTAAAATCGTCGCCTTAGACGTTGTTGTTCAACCATTCATATCGTGCGCCTTCCCTTCCGTGGTTTTTCCATGAAGTGTTCGTAGTCTTGCTAATATTATCTGCCACAAAGCATAGAAACTGAATTTCCTCTGCGATGCTACGACGGTAGCGGTTGCCAGGTGCACCGGAAGGCGTTTCTCTCGTGGAATAGATAATCAGTCAGCTTTCAATCTGCTAATCTCTACTTGCCTTCTCCGGGAGTCATATGCAAGAGGTTTCCGATCCTTATATTTTCGCTCGTTTTTTGATCACATTCAAGAACAGTAGTTCTACTCCGTTCTGCAGAAACCACTAGTTTCTTTCAGTGAACACTCACGGCTTCCTGCTATGTATGTGGTCATTGTTTGGTAATGAAGTGGTTAATAGGCGTAGCTCTTGTTTGTTCTTGATTATGTAATAATGATAAAAAATAAAAATAAAAAATAAATATTGATGCCACTTACACTACAAACTAGAGGCCTTTCATTTTGAAGGGGGCAGTTCTCTGGCCATCGCATCTAGATTACCAACCTCTTTACTTTGTTCATTAGAGTCTACACCTCGGCAGCAGTTTTTTAGGATCTATCCTATTTAGTTGAGAAGGACAGTTAAATCAAGCATCCCACGACACCACAGTCCCTTAGTCAGCATAACCTCCGTAGTATCATCTAGCAGTATTTATAGCCCTGGGACAAATTCAAGGGAAGGGACGGAGGGGCCAAACACCGCATACCTCCGACTAGGGTAGATCCTTTTTTAATCGGAGAAAGATAAAAAAAATGAAGCACAAGGAACTAGATTGTTTGTTCACGTCCATCAGAAGAACCTTCTTTGACAAATTTCTCAGTTGGCTCATTTAGAGTTTAAAAACATTATTTGGAAACCACCTAGTTACGGATATAATAATAATAGTATTTATTTGCGGATGTAACTTTAAACACTACGCGTGATAGCACAGTAGGAGGAGAAGGCGGCTGTCGCGTGCGCCCGATTCTAGGTTCCCGGTTCGGATTTCCCGTTCAGCCAAACCAGTTTTTCATCGCTCCTGGGTTGGCGAATTGGTACCGGAATGGTTTAGGAAGGATAAAACACGTACTTGAACTTCGTAGAAGTAGAATACGTGGCGCATCCCTAGAGGGAATGATTAACATCGTCCTTTATCACTCTGAGTGGTGTGGAAGTTCTTTTCATGTTTTAATATACTTTTGTTTGAGCCCGGACCGGCTGGTAGAGAGGTTAGGGGCCGACCCGTCCCGATATCATGGGTGGGTGCTGACAGGCGTCGAGGATGCTACGTGCGGTCAAGCAACACCGGTGGTGTACGGCGTAGCGTCGCTGCACGGAAAGCAGAAGGTGCGGGTTCGAGCCACGCCTGGCGCGAGAGTATTGATCGCAACAAAACGTCCTGTAACAACGTTCTTTTAATGCGTTTAGGTCATGAAACGCATGTACATATGTGCTCCCATACAAATATTTGGAATTTCACTTACTAATTATCACTAGCATTTCAGCAGAAAGGCAGAAACTCGGAGCTTATCTTTTTGAGAACATACATTCTTAGTTTTTCTTTATAACGGCTAACCAAGGCATTGTTTCCAAACACGTCTACTTTCAAATGAACGGCGACCAATCGTAAGGGTTGAAAGGTTTCCTCATTCATCAACGCGCATACCCACGGGTATGCTGGGTATAGGAAGTAGACATACCCACGATGTGAACATACCCACGATTCATGATAAACCTTACACACCAAATCGTGGGTATATCAGTGGGTAGAGAAAACCCGCCGATCGTTGTGGGTACATCCGTATACTCGCGACTCATGCACGTCCCATTGACAAAATGGCGCTACAGTGAGATCATCTGTTTTCGCGAAAGGCCTAGTTGTACCTTGCCCTTGATTCCTTTCATGAATACGAATCGTACCCTCTACCCATGGCTGGTAGTGGGTACGATTCCCTTGCGGTATCTCTATCTATGCCCATTGCTTGATGAATCCGGGCCCTGGTTCCAAAGCGAACCTACACTCTTGTTTATCAGGCTTCTTGCTAGTGGGCTACCCATACGAAATTGTCCCACCACAACGCTTAGAACACGAAAATTGTTCCTAATCTGTGCAAATTTAGTAGATCACGTGTCTCAACCCCCAACGGCATGTAACTGAAACTTTGTACGATCACTAAATCTCTCGCTCAAGTCATTACTATAATCCGTCTTTGAGCCTCTTACAGTTAGACAAGCATTCACGCCACTGCTGTTTTTTATGCAAGTGTGCAACGCACACTAGTCCATCTAATTAAAAAGATTGGCAAGAAAATCGATGAAAAAATTTAATCAAATATGAAAAATCTATATAGTAAACGATAGATCTCGAACTGCTGAGATCTAATATGCGGTTCTTTTTACATGTATTTGAATCTTAAAAATTGGTTTAAAAAGTCGCTTCTAAGTGCTCAAAAACTGTGCAAGTTCACCGCGCGTTCCCTTCGGCCAACGACCAAAGGTATTGTAATGTTTAAAATTGTTCGTTACTTTGGACCTTTACTGCTCCAATGATTATGATATTGATTAATTAAATTATTTCGATCTTTATTTCGGTCGGATTCTGCAGTTCTTTGTTCGATTACCTCTGCCTTGCAGATTTTCTGAATTCCTACTTGGATGTGCCATCTTTTTTGAAATCACAGTTTTTGTTCTAATAAAAGATCAAGAGGATTTGAAACTTCCTCGATATTCGGAATAATCTCTTTGCCGCAAAATTACGCGGTGTTTTTCCCGACTTTATCGAAACATGTTAGAACGTGGGGAACAGCTCGAAAAGCGTCTGTACAGGTAACCTGAATTAACCGCAATATGCAGCTCATACAACGCTTATTTCTTAGAGGAACTCAGAGTTTTTAAGCTTAGCCAGGATGCAAGAGTCAACAGGCATTATTGAAGACCATATGCAGGAAGGATAAGTATAAACTGGTTAATGACGGTGCTACTGAATCCCTATTTCAATTGCCCATTCTTTCTACCTTTACGGGATGTTGCGGAGGCAATTTGTGTGCGTATTTGGCATATACAATAACTTGCCATTGCAAGTTGATAGACAAATCAGTGTTTTCTCTTCTCAGACAAGTTTGCTACCAGTTTACCGACTAGGTTTTGGATGGAGCGTCTGGGCACAATCTAAACAGGGAACCATTATTTGGAGTGGAGGAGACAATCACCGTCTCTTCCGAATGCCCTACGCCATGCCGATTATAAGGATTAAGGAATAAAGGTTTTCGTTCATTAATCCGTCGGTGCGGTGCACCACGAGTCCTATTCTTATTAGTTAGTTACCTGGCGACAATATGAATGTGCTAATTTTCAATTGAAAATACTAATTTTTCATGGGAAACAGATTGTTTTAAAAGGCGGTCCAAAACTGACCTCAAGCACTCCAGTTCTCAGTGAAGTTCATTTATAATGTCTGATAGAACGGCGCCACCTCATCGTCAGCTATTCCGCTCACCTCTGATGGTCAACTGCCTCAAAATGACGATGTTGCAGCGCAGACGAGACGAGCGGTCACTGGCCGGGCCACTAAACGATCGCGTGCTTTGCGTCCGTTACTTAGTAACGATGCCGAATGGCGACCACCTTCGTGGTCGGCTTGGCCCTGCCGCCGCCTCCATGTGCCTCAACGTGATAGCTCTGTCATCGGCTCGTTTCTCTCCACTTGCTCAATTGTTGCTGTTCTTCTCCTGCCTCATCTTTTCGTCATGTGCACAGTCGACATGTTCCGGTACGTCGTCTTGCTGCTTTGGTATCAAAAGTTGAAATGATTCGAGACGGATTTAGACGGCCACTTCAGGGGTTCACCTCACATCATGCTCCGTTTTTTGTATCTTTAAATGTTGAAAACGATATTTTTCAAAGCTGAAAACGATTAGCCTCTACGAAGTGACGATACGGGTACTGCGGACTCTGGTAATGGCTGCAAATTACGAAGAACTTTATATTTCTGACAAATTCGGAGCTTTACAAATTGGCATAAAGCGTTGCTGCTGAGTAGACATAATAAATGGTTAGGTTTTGCTACGGTACGGTACCTTCCGTGGCTGAGTGTCATCCAGCTTGCTCATGCAACTTGGCTGTGGGGTTTTAATTTTTAGATTTTAAATTTTTGATCGATTTTTCGCTGTATCACTTGTCACCTGTCGTCCCGTTGATCATCGACTTGCTCGAACGGGCGCCAGCAGCGTCTCCATTTGTCTCTGTCGCGTGCCAGAGTGGTCCAATGGATCCTCCTTGCTCGAGGGACACTAAGAGCTTCATATCGGTCGTTCATGGCTTTCACGAAGAAGTCGGACCAACGCGTTGATGGGCGTCCCGGTGTTCTCTTGACATCCCGCGGAATTTTGCTAGCTATAAGTTAATCTGTCTGCTGCTGAGTGGACATAATACGGGGCTCAGGTTTTGCAACGCTACTTTCTGTGGCTGAATGTGATCAAGCTTACACATGCTTAGCTTTAGCTTTTTAATTTTAAATGTAACTATGTGTCAGTAAATGTAACATTAAACGTTACATTTAAATGTAACATTTTTGATTGAGTTTTTTTTTACCATAATCATAAGCGAATTTAACTGTTGCAGGTGCTACCTACTTAAATGTCACACGAGCGAAGCAGTACCTTTCGACGCCATTCTACGGCAGTGCTAACTATCCGCCCAACATGAATTGCTACTATGTACTGAAGGCCGATCCGGAAAGCAGGATTCTAGTCGAACTGCTGGATGTGGACATGGAAGCACAACTGTTTCGCTCTTGTCTTGATTTCGTGGGATTCCATGAAGGTATGTCTGCTTCGGTTCCAATTGTTGTCTCCATTTTATGCTTCACGACTTGACTAGATGTAAAAAGGCTTCAAAGTCTTTTTTACCATAAGTTGTTCATTTTTTGCAAGTTTTTTATAAGCTGCTCATTTATTCTTATTTCTTCTTGTCTACTGAATGTTTTTCGTCAAATTCTGTCCTCTTCGATGACATTTCAACAATTTAGGAGCAAAATTTTCCTCGGTTCATCGTCATTGTACTGGAGCATTTTCGTAGCACTCCAGTAAGATTTGAGGACTCTAAATCTAAACCTACTTTATTGTTGACATCTATTCCCCACTGGAAAACATAGGCCGACGAACGGACCAGCTTTCTCCGGCCATTATGCGCCCTCTATTATCCACTCGAAGTGTCATAACCTACGTTGTCCGGCGGCCGATTTAATCGCTGCTGGCTGGTCACTAGGCCCGAACTTGTGTTCGCCTCGAAAACAGCCGCTCGACAACAGAGCCGCAATTCATGCTTAAAAATCAATTTCATCAATTTTTTGGCACTCTAAGTGAAATAATTATTTTGGCGTAGAATTCCCCCTCAAGAGCGTGGCAGAAATCTTTCTTTTTTTAATTTTTATGGTTATGACGTAGTTTTGTTGATCATGAATGTACATATAGGACGCTTAGAAGTGGTGTTTAATGCAGAACTCCAAATCTAATATTCAAACGTTTGCTGTGTAGAAGGAAGATTGCTGACCTAAAAATGTTGTTCAAGATTCTCACCGGCAAACTCAACATAAACTCTTCGCATTCTTCCGGCCTTCTGTCCTTACCCATGCATGCTTCCAAGAAATTGCTGTTGGCTAAATTCTGTTCCTAGCTGCTTTCAGAATTGCGAATGCCTCCTATCCACGTTTGGTTGCTGTTTTGTGACTTTTTTAGTAAAACTTGTTCCCTTTTCTCATTTGTTCTACGCTTGAGTATCAAGTCCATGCTATGAATAAGTAAATGAATAAATAAAAGCTCTAAAAACTAGTACAAGTCCAAAAACTCATACATAAAAGTCGTAATAACATTTTGATTTTAAAAAAATCTAAAAAGCCAGGTTTCAGATCCCTTTCATTCTTTTTCTATATCCGCATTAATCTCCAAAATTGGTGGCAGTCTTTGAAATTTTGCCCTCGACATCATTTTCGTTTTCAAAAGTCTCTATGAGAAATTTGTTCGAATAGGACAACAATGTTCTTGTCGCTAATCTTGCTCGGCAACTCTTTGCTACATCGCTTTGAAACCCACAGCAGGAATCTAAGGGCACCTTGTTCAACACTTGTTGGATTCAGCGCTTGCTTAATTGAGGCTATTTAGAATTGCAAAGAATTTACGTGAATGATAATAGCAAGGACTGAATTTGGTCACAGAAAGTAGAGGATTTGGTAATTGTCCTGGAACTGACTGGCGATTTAGATCTATCGTAATCGGGAGAGAGCGTATGAGAGTTCTAGAAGTTGTCCATGGTGAGTGAGCTTTAGTACCAGTTGAGTGGAAGCGGTGGTGCGATATTGCAGAAGAAACGTAGCTGTCACTTTAGGGTTGCCCCCTCCCGACCAGGATAAATCTGGCAATTTTAAATGGTATCATAGTACGTATAGCGTTGTCTATCAAAAGCATTGCCATCGTAAAAATCGAACCTATTCACGCTCTTACTAGGGAAGGGTTTCGACCTCCCATGGAACTTCAAGTTGAGACCAGGATCATTAGAAACAGCTCGGAATGCTGATTACGAATAGGGTGTCAAAATATGCAAAATGAAATTCCTGAGTGAGTTATGGCCTGCCGAAATCGGGGGGCCTCACCGCAGGCTGGCGGTGCGCGAGTGGTGAGTCATCAGGGCTCCGTAAGAAAGGCCCGCCAAGTCCGGCGCTGGTGCGGGGATTGTGGTCCCGCTCGTCAGCTGCGACGTCGTAGGTTCGGTTCCCGTTGATGCTGGCTTTTTTGCAAATCATAATTTATCTTCGAAATGACCTTTTGTTCTGAATTATGACACGTGTTTGAATAGCCGGGAAAACTACCATACACGTTTGTAAAATGCTTTGAGGCAAACAATTATTGTGGTGACATTTTTATTCACTATTTTGCACAAATAGAGTTCAAATCATATATTGGATAACTGGAGGCGTCTCTAACAACCTTGGCATTCAGGAACAAAGCAAAAAATGTGTGAAGCAAAAAGGTAAGTAGAATGTATGATGTGGAAGCTCAAAATGTCGTTGGTCTACTGCTTTTCTTCACTCACTATGTCCTTTTCACCAGCAAAGGTGGTGTCCATTCTTCTGCTGAATTTGGGGTGCCGGATGACAACGGCGCACCAACACGTGAGGTGAAGAAGATCGCTAAAAGGTTGGCAGCTATTTTACGTGACGGTGCTGCAGCTTCAGTTGATGTGGGAACGGATGAAAATTTGGGATCGGATGGGTCTACTGATGACGAGTCCGGTTGGGGTCATTGCGATGACGAGGGCGAAGAAAACTCGAGCACCACCCATAAGAATGTTATTCACTTTGACACCAATACTCCTGCTGGGGCTACGTCGCTAATTCAAATTCTAGACGTTTTTTCTTCGGCCCGATGAAAAACGTTATGGAAAGGGTCAGGTCGTTTGCCATGGCAAATAGCGTGGAGTTCAGCATGACCCAGAGGAACAACCTAGTGAAGGTGAAAATGTCACCATAGCAGTTTTTTGCCTTCAAGCATGTTTACAAACGTGTATGGTAGTTTTCCCGGTTATTTAATGAAACAGGTGTCATAATTCAGAACAAAAGCTCATTTCGAAGATAAATTATGATTTGCAAAAAAGCCAGCATCAACGGGAACCGAACCTACGACGTCGCAGCTGACGACCGTGAGCACTACCCCTTAGTCATCGCCGCAGCTTGCAGTATCTTCTTACGGAGCCCCGATGACTTCACCACTCTCGCGCCAGGTGTGTCGCACAGCCAGCCTGTGGTGATGCCCCCGATTTCGGCGGCCCATAACTCGCTCAGGAATTTCATTTTGCAATTTTGACACACATATGCGTAATCAGCATTCCGAGCTCTTTCCAATGATCCTTGTCTCAACTTGAAGTTCCATTGGAGGTCGAAACCCTTCCTAGTTAGACGAAAATGTTTACTTTGTCGACCTGACCTCTATGTGTGCGCATCGAGAAGAATCAAGACTGGTCCATCCAATGAGTTTCCAATTTTGATAGGACTCCACCCCACTGTTCTTTGCAACACACCATTGGTGCCTGGTCGTTTGAGTGCAATGTACAGTGGAGAATAGTGTTGTTGAAGGAGTATTCGTATGCAGAACACTAAAATCATATCGCGAATGATTGGAATTTGCAGTCACATTGCTTAAAATACATTATCGATTTCTTCATTGGCGTTCTACGGTTTCGTTTAGCCCTTAAATGAACATAAAACATTTCGAATTTCCGCGGCACTTTTCAAAGATTAAAGACGGTGTTGTTGGCTGCAACTTCATGAGATATTCACTGACGATATCATTTTACTTTTACCATTTTCGCTGTAAACTGGACACCTTACATTTTCCACGGGACGCCTTTCGTTTGAAACCAGACAGTTTTGAGCATAAAATGTACGCGTCTGAAGTTAAAATAAACACTTTACGAATGGCAATTATATTGAACACTATCTGTACAGAGTGTCGTAGGAAAATGTGTACGCTGACAATTTGAAAGAATTGAATCAAGTTTTTTACCCCTTGAACAGAACGATATTTTAAGATTCATTCTGAGATGCTCTGTGACAATGAATTCTCCATGAAAAGAAGTTGTGCAATGCACTCGCTTAGAGCACTGCAATGTTTACTTTATTCGCGGTATAAATGTTGTTCCCTTTAAGTTAGGCAATGAAGGATGATAGCGTGTTTTTTCAGTGCGAGTGATTTCCAAGAGGTATACACATGTAAACAGCATCTACATTTCAATAACCGATCCGATGTATAGAACGAGTGTGAGGCGCAATCCCTCGATATAACACACTACAATACCGCTCTTGTCTTTCGGTTTTTTGGCAGGAGTCAACGTAAGATCACCCACATTGGATTCGGAAGAATTTTTTTTGAACAGGCCACTTTGAGGGGAATTTTGTTAAAAACGGCGAAATGGGTGGTTTTTCGCCTTTAATCTCCCCAAAAACGAAAGGATAGGAGCTGCATTGCATCAGTTCATGGCTTTCCTGTATCTTAGCATCAACCTTCATAAAAAAATACTGTTTTAAGGTTAACTTAATGGACTTTTGAGTCTCTTGAAACTCAGTTTCGTTTTTTTTTTGTTTTGTTAAGATGCTCTTCGAACAAAAAAATTTTTTTGACGGGTTTTCCTACTTAAAGTGAGTATGGTTTATAATCTCATTTTTCTCGGGTAGGGGCCATGTCAAAACGAGGTGTCAAAGTATGCCACCCGGCAGTTGTAAGTTGAAAATCTTCATTTTTAACGCACAGCATTATTATTCCTTTAAAAGTAGCTGTGCTTGCCTATCGCTTGCCTATGGTACGCGTTAGAAACGCTTCTCGTTGTTGTTCCTACCTGTTCTTACCTGTTATTACCCACTCTTTTTGAGTGCCAAGGATTTTTCTTACATATGTAAGCGTTGTAGTCTTTTATAGTCCTAGTTTTTTGTACGATTTAGAAGAACTGATCTTTGCTCGGCATTAAACAAACTGCATTGGAAAGTTGTATAAGGCCAATAGTTTTCTTTTTTCTAATTCTAAACCGTGTACGAAAAAACTTTTTTATTCAATTCTACATATTGCAGGAAGCCAGACGCACTTTGCTCGTCCTTATTTGTCCTTCTGTGGCCAGCTCAGAAACCGACAGGTACGCACTTTTTGAGCACAATTGCCCTGATACGATAACTACCACTATGAAGAGTGACTATGTCTAGATAACCTCTCAATCCGACACCTTAACGATACATTTTTCGTCTGACCAAATGGTGGAAGGACGAGGGGTGAAACTCAGCTATGAGGCTGTGTGTGAGTTAACTTTATAAATTATTTTTTATTGCGCTTTCATGGTTTCACTACCCTGACAGAGCAGCTGACAACTGAGAAAGGATTGTTAATTTATTATGTATGTCACCATAGGTGTTATTGAAGACGGATCCTTTCATGCTAGGAAACAAGCCAGCGGAAATGCTCTGCGATGGTGGTTGTGCCTAGCTGGCTGACGTACTTCCGATCGCATTGCGATGACTACGCAACGATGAACGCTCCTTCAAGCATTACGAATCATCCCAACGAGTAACGGCTCTATCTCGGGGGCACTCGTTGTGATAGGCAGTGGTGATATCACATAAACGTCGAATAAAAATAAGTGTGCTGGAGGTAGTTGCTCGTTAAGTGAGCCACAGTGCGGTTAAATTCAAAATTTAGCACAAATATGTAGTTGCTTCGCTACGACATTTACCTACGGTCAGCATATGCTTCTTCTGAATGAATTCCATATAGTCCGCTTCCACCGCTTCCAATCTAACTCCATCGGGTATCCAACGTCTCGACGATATAGTCGCCTAAATAGACCTTCATTATGAACGGTACTTCATGTATCAAAACCTAATCGTACCGTTTATTAATCCTCTTCATTTCGGTGTAGATGCTTAGGTATGAGAGAAGATATCAGTAAGAATAGCATGACGCTATGGAGTGGGTATTCAGAAGGTCGAAATGCGAAGCTAGAATACCAGGTAGTAAACACATAGATTGATATGAGTGTTGAGGACGTTTTTGTGGGGCATTATGTTTTCTTTAGTCTATCAAGGTGTTATTCTCATGTTCCGGCACACTTGTAAATTTCGGGGAACTTATGCAACAACCTAAAATATTAGGTTGTAATGAAATAAATGGCACTGAACCACTGTAAATTTAAACAGTTAATATCTCGGCTTGTAGGCAAGTTTATTAATCGAAATAAAAACCTTCTGATTCTACACATCTTTGCCAACGTGACACAAGCTTTTTTTATCCCAGTAGCATAAAAATCAGAAGTTCTGGAATTGACGAAATCTTCGAAGGCACTTTCGGCATCCTGTTGCTATTTGAATATTTTCCCTACCAAGAAGTCGCCAAGATGCATGAAGAAATGGTAGTCTGTTGGGGAGAGGTCGGGAGAAAACGTAGGATGTGGTAGAGTTTCAATGCTCAGCTCATTCAATTTCTGCAACGTCATTCGTGCTACATGGGGCGAGCATTGTCGTGCAGAAGGAGAACTCGCCTTCGGTTGACCAAGGCCGGCCGGATATCCTTCAACTTTTTCATCATTTCTTCAATTTCAATGCAGTACTTCTCTGCCGTGATGTATTCACCGGGAGGGAGGAAGCTGTGGTGAATAATTCCCAGCGAACACCACCATACTGTCTCCATTACTCTTTCTTTTGGTGCAATTCCGGCTTCGCAAAAACCTTGGGGCTCTCATCGCTGTCCACCCACTGTGCCGATCGTCGCCTGTTGTCGTACATTATCCATTTCTCGTCACAGGTTACGATGCGATCAAGGAATGGGTCCGTTTCGTTCCGTAGAAGCCGTGCGGACGAGATCTCATATCGTCGGTTTCTTTGCTCCTCAGACAGCTCGTGAGGCACCCATCTTTCCAGCTTTTTGGTCTTTCCAATTTCCTTCAGATGCCGGGCAGCTGTGTTGTGACTGACGCCAAGAACCTTCGCTATCTCCCTGGTACCTTTGTGTGGATCCTCCTCTACCACATCTCTCAGCTTGTCCTCATCAACATCACTATGCCTCCCACGACCTTCATGCTCTTCCAAGCTCTCATCTCCATTCCGGAACTTCTGATACCAACGATACGCCGTCCGAATTGTGGAACATCCTTGACCGAATGCGGCGTTGATCTTCTCATCCGCCTCCTTAGCTGTAGTGCCCAGCTTGAATTCATACAAGTAAACGCCTCGGATTGCCCTTTTGTCCATCTGCAAAAAAGTCAATAAAACTCTAAAGTTTTCTCACTTTTACATAGAAAATTTGGTACTCACCGGGAGAGCAAAGTTTGCGCTTCTAAATGATATGCCACATGTTACGGTTTGTTCTTGATCAAACGCGTAAAGACACGCCAAAGAATGGCGCGAGCCAGTGCCATTTAATTCGTTACAACCTAATAGTAGTCAGTCTGACGCCTACTGAACGATTCTATCGGTTTTTGTGCTGAGTTGATCGGTTCTGATGAGAGTCACAAGTGTGCTGGACAGTGGACAAATTGCACAACAAGCAATCAATATCGATTATTGTCAATAGCCGTTTGACCACTAGTTTCTTCAAGTAAAACCCCTGCACATAAACTTATTCAAAGCTAGAATATTTAGCCTTCGGCGAGTGTGATGCTGGATGGCTAAGCAGAGACGATGGAATGTGCTATCGGCATGTACAAACTCTGCCAAAAGTTGGATGGGCTGACGCACAGGTAGAAAAAACTTACATATAGCCATTGTATGCCCTTTCTGTAGAGAGTATGTCTCCAGAAAATTAGTTAATTTCGAAGAGTGCTCACAGAAACTCAAGTTGATTTTGGCTCCACGAAGTCAGAGTAAAACTAAGTTGGTATTTCGCACCATTTGTGAAAATTACAATTTTCAGGAATGTTTCAGTACATTTCCCCATTAAATGTTCATCTACGTGCATAGCGAAGACTACATTGGATTTCATTCAGCTTTTACCATTTTCATCCTATCTTGACATAGCAGCTGTTACAAGGATGTTTCGTTGCGATCAAAACTCTTGCGCCAGGCTGGAATCGAACCTGCACCTTCTGCTTTACGAGCAGCGATGCCACGGCTTACACCACCAACGCTGTTTGGCCGAACAGAAATCCCCGATATCTTCCTAGTAGCAATCAGCCGTCGAGTGGTGTAAGGCGTAACATCGCTGCCGGGAAAGCAGCAGGTGCGGGGTCGAGTCCCGCCTGGCGCAAGAATTTTGATCGCAACTAGACATCCACCTATCAGCTTCTATCTTCTGTAACAGCCGCTCTACGCTTGAGCAAAAACGAAAAACCTCTGTTTACAGTATTTAGCCCCTGGTCTGAAACTGGTAAATTGATTACAGATTGGCTTAACCGCTCCGGTAAAATTTACCTCAGCTTACAGTACCGTCGGTAAACATCCCCCAAAACGAGGCCGGCGGCGGATTAATCCGCCGTTTCCGCCGCTTTGCCATAACTCCCTTCAAGTCGATTATATTCAGTGAAATGTACATTGTTGGACTCAGAACTATATGATCTACCCTATGACTTAAAAATCCTTGCATGATTTTACAGATTTTTTCGGTTCGAGATGACCTAATCAAGCGAGCCCGTAACTGTCTCGACCTAACCCATATTCGCTCCTGAGTCTCGCTTATATATGCCCCTGGCAGCAATGGGCCTGTCCCGTTAGAAGTTTAAAATTTTTGAACGCTGTCGAAAATGCATTTCATGGCAAATCTTGCCTCATCATGGCAATCTAATTGATATCAAATTAATCCTAACTGTTGCTTACCGAACCTTCAGAGACCTGTAATTTTGGTTGTCTTAGCTACAAAACTATAACCTAGAATTTGCGCTTTGAAATGAATTTTAGGTACTGTAATACATAATAAGGAGTGAGGGATTTATATAGAATAGACCTACAAAACATCTATTGTTAATCGCAGTTCTGGTACGCAAGGTACGGTCACTGGACTAAGGGAACTGTTAAACTAGACCAGAAAACTGTAGTGGATGGAAGGACAAGTGGTTGATTATAGCGTAGTTAACATCTCTGTACTCCCACAGGTTTTGATCATTTGTTACGATAGTTACGAACAAAAAAGTTTGATCACTTACGAAAAAATATAGATTAACAACTGAAAACGTAAGGCTTAGCCAAACAAAATCCAAGAATTCGTTATTCCTTTTTGAAAACTCTTGGAAATTCACAATATCAGTCAAGTGAACAACGTGAACCGCTGGAAAGGAATATGGCGCGATATCTGCCTTTATCAAACCGGAGAATTTCGACTTTTGAACCCGTTAGATTCCTTTAAAATCAAATAAAATCACGTCGTAGCTAAAACGGTAGGCAATTATAACTAATCGAAGTACGATTTTTGAGGCATCCTGCTTGTTTGAATCGGTTTTACTCATGGCTTGTAAGATATGCTCAGGAGAGTGAAGGTGTACATTGGATAGCAGATAAATACAGCAATTTTACTTTGAATAAAAAACAACGGACGGAAATAGGAAGCTAAACAGTTGATGGTTTATGAAAGGACAAATAGGAGGAAGGCAGAAGGAGAAGATAATTGCGCTAACGCAAAAATAAATAAAAAACGCTATTTAATCTACTGTTCATATGTCATGTATGTGAAATATCGGCAGAGACTCTTACATTTTAACCTCAGCTTTAGTCTCTCATTGCGTTAAATGGATTATTCACTAGCAAACCTGTGCCAGCCTACGTAGAGGAGTGCTTGTATGTACATCATTAAGTCCAGGAGTAAGCTCAGTGAAAAGGAAAACTTCGAAAGAGTACAAAATCTCAAAATTCGCTCGGGAAATTAAGAAGCTCAGCTAAGCTGCCTGATGTACTATAGAGATCAAATAACGCCAATGTTTAAAAAATAAAGAAAAACTAAAAGTACATTTAAAACAAAAAACATCGCATAAAGACATCGCTTTCGAATCTCAATGTCGGCTTTGAATGAAACTGCCTTTTTGATGTAGTGCAGCTGGCCTACATGGAGCGCTAATTTCATCACTTTTGCTAGGCAGCATCTCTGCATAGTATCTGACCACATATCCTGCTTTCATACTGATCTGCTACGTGGAAACAGAAATCAGCTCATGCAAAGTAGCCTTTACGGGACGTGTCTCCTTGGAAGCATGATGCGCAGCCAATTTGATAGCTGATTACTACCCTGTCTTCCATCAAAGTAAACCTGAAAGCCATATTTGTAATCCACACCTCATAGTAGAGAAAATAAGCCAAAACCAGCCCTCGAACAAAAGTGGTACGGGAGTACGTTCTTGGGGAAAATGGAAGAAAACCGGCAGTTGAGAATGCACGGAATGAAAAAATGGAGCCAATCTAGGCAAATTTGATATCTAATAGATCGCCATGATGAGGCAAGACTTAAAATTGCTATGAAATACATTTTCTACAGCGTTTAAAACTTTTAAACTTCTTCTGGACAGATCCATTACTGCCAGGGGGTGTAATTAAGCAAGACTCAGAAGCGAATATGGGTCAGGTCGAGACAATTACGGGCTCGCTTAATTAGGTCATCTTGAACTGAAAATGTCTAAAATCAGCCAAGGATTTTTGTGTCATAGGGTAGATCATGTTGTTCTGAATCCAACAGTGTGAATTTCATTGAATATAATCGACGTTGAAGGGAGTTATGGCGAAGCGGCAAAAACGGCGGATTAATCCGCTGCCGGCCGCGTTTTGGCGGATGTTTACCGACGGTACTGTATAAATTGTAAATAGATATTCCACCTATAACTAAAGCGTGCAGTAGGTTTGCTGTGCGCTGTAGAACAAGGAGGATCCGTTTCACAACAGAATAACGATTAGAAGGTGTTATCAATAAAGAAACTGAGAACTGAGAAATTCAGGAGCAATGCGGTCAAATGCAAGCAAACCTCGCCAGCATTCGCAATGAGAAGGACTACGAATACATGTCAAGTTAGTTCTGTCTGTGTCTATCGCTTCATGTTAGAGAGCAGTCCCATTTCCCATTTCTTCCACAAAACGGATTAAAGTGTACTACATACAAAAAGAACTCCACAATGATAGATGCTCAAACCTGAAGAGCTATCGTCCATACGCTCCTTACTAGTAACCAGTAACCGGTTCCGTTATCCCTCTATCCATCTTTTATCGCTGTTTCTGTTTCAAGATGCCCATAACATTTGTGTTTCTAACATTTGTGGCCATTTTCAATTACTGACATCGAAGTATCACAGGAGTTGAAGACCCTGTTTCAGCCAGAATTTTATGGGCTTATCTCCAGGCAAAAACGTCGGATTACTCTTTTCTAGGCGCATCGTTTACCTGAATATTATTTATTAAGTAGCTAAAATCCATATGAAGAACAGTGCAATCCGAAACTATGTAAAATGACATTCATATAAAATGGGCTAACGTTCTAGGCCAAAGTACGATAATGAGGAAGAACATGCAATAACAAACACCCAGAAATATGTAAATGTAGAACGGAAGGGAGAACAAACCAATCGGAGCTCTGCCACAAGATCCCGTTATGTCCCAGAATTATTAATGGACCGACTTGCATTCTCAACAAACGGCCTTAGGTTGTATGGAATATTTGTGTTTTTGTCATGTTTCAAATAATCCTTACCTGCTCCATTAACAAAAAAAGTTGTAGATTTAATAATATTACATAGGTTGTCCCATAAGCCCCGCCTTTTTTTTCAACGATTCATTGCAGGTTTCGCCGGCTGTCTCTCAGTGCTATACAGCTTTCGGACGAGAATGATTTGCTCTGTCAGGGCATGTATTGCATTTATTTTTCATCCTGAATTTTGTCAATTTTTAAGTCGTTAAAGTGAAAAGTGAAAAGTGGAAGAGTGGCCATCTGCGCACTTGTTCTCTCCGCTTAGGTTTGCGATTTTTTGCGCAGTTTTTCAAAGCATTTGGAAGATAATGTTTTGTACTACAAGAATACGTAATGGCCTTATTTGCTCACTTGACTTTTATTGATTTTTAGGCCATCAAATTGGGATGTCCGAAGGAGAAGATTTATTTTTACCGACAGCTCCTACTGTGTGGTAGGACTTTTTTGCTCGGTGTTATATGTCGCTCGAAAGAAAATGTCTTGCTCAATAAGAATTTGTGTCGCGTTTAATGGTTAATGCTGATTTCTGCCGAATACCAACAAAATTCCAAAAAGAGAAAAATCATCTTCACTACGAACTCCTTCTCCTTGTTCAGTTGTTGATATTCGAGAGAAACCAGCATGAGCCAGTAAACGCGACACAAATTCTTATTGAGCAAGTCATTCTCTTTCGACCGACATATAACAACAAACAAAAAAGTCCAACCACAGAACCGAGCTGTCGGTAAAAATTCGGACGGAAAAGTCGGACGTCCCAGTTTGATGACCTAAAAATCAATAAAGGACAAATGAGCAAAGAGCACTAACACATATTCTTGTAGTACAGAACATTGTCTTCCAAATGCTATAAAAAACTGCGCAAAAATTCATGATGAAAAAAGAAATGCAATACATGTTCTGATAGAGCAAATCATTTCATTTCGAAAGCTGTATGGCGCTATGCAAGAGACTGCCGGCGAAATCCGCAGTGAATCGTTGAAGAAAACGGCGAGGACTTACATATGTATGGGGCAACCTAATATTTATTGAAAGTGTATGTACTCCACCTCGGGTTCTAGATGGTCTCACGATGAAGAAGTCACGTTTATGACGTCCATAGAATCCTTCGGAGCTATCAGCAGGTTGAGGAGAAAAAGCAGAAAGCGGCCAGCATTGAATGAAGCTCACCTTGTCCGGACACCACCCGATGTGGCCAGAAAGGACTTGTCAATATATCCAAGGACTCAGGTCTCGTACTAAAAGTGAAAGATCAGCTGCTCACAACTGTAATCTTTATCGGAACCTGGAGCAAGATCAAAAATCCTCTTCAGGATCGTTTGGCCACTCCTCTGGGCACTCGTGGATTGGCTACACCGACGCGGATCAGGAGGGCACGTTGATGGATGTCAATCTCAAAGCAACCGCTTTATATCCGTGAGTTTATTCTAACAATAAGCAGACGTCACTGCTGCTTAAACGATACGTCTGCGAATTAATTTCGATTTCCGCTAAAAATGGAGTAAAATTCTATCCTTCAGCGAGCCATCACTACCATCCAACAACGATATAAAGGACTGTGTCTACCTCGACTACACATTTTCTGGTGAAGAACCGTATCGAATAGCTGACTGTCGGACCAAGCAGACATTCATCTGTCAAAAACGTAATGGTCAGACTGTGCTAGTACTTCCAACATATCTTAACAAACTCTCCTTCTATCAGAGATTATCCTGTAATGGGCGATAAAATTTTCCAGGCATTCTGTGCCCACCACTTCTGCTCTTTGCTTTATTTTTTCTTTATTTGGTTACCTTTTCGCAGATACAGCCTTCGGCACCTACTTTAA
Organism: Heligmosomoides polygyrus bakeri; assembly: GCA_947359475.1. NCBI lineage: Eukaryota > Metazoa > Nematoda > Chromadorea > Rhabditida > Heligmosomidae > Heligmosomoides > Heligmosomoides polygyrus. Next base: position 77,787,878 of record OX375870.1, read on the forward strand.
CATTGTTAATACAGAAAGAAATACGACCGGCTTTTGAACATGCGTTATTCACAGATATGTTTCTCTCAAAAATGTAAGCGATCTCCCGTGACCAAAAGATGGAATGATTTAAATTTTGTTTTTTTTTCTCTATTTCTTTTCTTCAGTTTCCGCCTGTTCCTTATTTTGGATTTATTAGACTGGTCGACAATAGTGGCAGGACCGCAACATCTTCGTGTGCGTACTGGATCAAAGGCGACTGGAACGAATTACACGATTTGGCTGCTTATTCTGGTCGCTTTGGTACTCCTCATCATAGTGCTCTGCATCATTTGCCAAGGTACAAGAAACCTCATCTTTGGTGGATTTTGGTAGACTAGGGAAACGGTCGGTTTGCAGCATGCATGAAGAAGAGGGAGCAGAACAGGGTACACAGCACGGAGAGTAACCGACTCGTCCGTGGCCTCGAGGCCACCCAGTCGCACTCGAACGCCGTCGCCACAAAAGACCAGCAAAGCGCTCAGGTCAACTACCACAGAGGTATGTATCTATACACTGTCATAAATTAGGGCATAAAGGATAAACAACGGTGTTACTCAATCTCTTTTGGGATGCGCCCAGCATTCTACTTCTACGTGAAGTCTCGGAGGGATTTTGAATGCCTATCCAGCCTCTATCGCCGTATACGATTTATTGTTCGAAACACGTGTTCTCTACGTGGCGAGGTATAGATCGTGATAGTCTTTATCCGAAGTGCCTAATCTGCGTAAACATAAATGAAGTCAATCGGTATTGTTAGGCCACTCGATATCGTTAACTGCCCGACGGCAGTAATATTCCTCCCACTTTTATAGACACCGATGTGCTGGCAGAGAAACGTAGTGAGAGTCAAGTACGCGTACATTCGTTGCGCGAAGCCTTTAAAAAGTCTTCTGAAAATCTCACGAATGCTTGCAAAGCCCGATATGTGGCTCGTCTTCTGGTTTAATATACACACCACCTCCGAAATTTTTTGATCTTCCACTAAAACGAGGAATCACGGGTTGCTGATAGCAGCACCCCATTTGCCGAGTCTCAAAATCATAAAGTATAGAGATTAAATGAACTTTATTTTTTTCATGTGTAGAGAGCCGGTTTATTAGGATGATTTTTGATCCCACAGACGTGCTTAATTATGTCAAAGTCGTTTGGACATTTACCTATTTTTCTCAACGACCATTCATTGCTAGCAAGGCTTTTCGTAAACTGGAGGACTCGGCATTGAGGTGCTGTCATCCTATACTTCAAACGGTCAATTTCCTTTCAAAAATCTTATGCTAGCACTTCAAGGCCGAGTTTTTAGAAAGCTCCTTACCAACACAGCTCCCTAATTTGGATCCAATTCTGATCCAGTGTTTCTGAGACTCAGGCCATAATGCTCAATAACCCGAAACTCGAACTATTCGGCCCTCAGGAAAAGTGAATTAAAACCTTTAACTTTGAGACTAATCTTGAATGCTTTACATGCTTTCGAAGCGACATGCTTTTCTCTACGCTGTGGAACCAGCCCCCCATCAATTCATGGAGTAGGCTTAAACAAAGACGGGAGCGTTTAAATCAATAAAACAGCGGGAATTTTCGCTCAAACCTAGCAATAAATAAATATTATGTACAGTGAAAATCAAATAATATCAAATACAGAAATACTAGGGTAGAAGATCTGTACAGGACTACACAAGTGAAAACCATGTGAAGATTTGCTGCCACGATTGGCTGCTACGCTACGTAAAGCTGCTACGACCAACTGTGCCACGGAGAAATAACGTTTTCTTTGAGTGAGGATATGTTTTCCCAAGTAGCTTTGTATTTTTTGCAGATCTATAGCCTCGCGCCAACCAGAATGTTTTTCCAGAATCTCACAGCTGGCATTCTACCAACTAAAATAATTGACTGAAGTATTGTTGCGCCTGTGCATACATCACCCCTCCCTCCCTAAGCTCCGCCCCCGCACTATAAAAGCGGCCCTTCCGTTGGCGAGCCAGTGGGACCAATTGCCTCATGTTTACCTGAGTATGAATCCAGATGAGTTGCGAACAAAAGAGAGCGCAGGAGGCGGGTTCCGTCAATTGCATTGGTTGGGAGTGCGAATCAGGAAAGCCGGCGTTTGAAAACAAAATCCGCAAACGGGACACTGCTTTAATCCGGCCGATGCATAAGTTCATGAAATTAATGAATTGGACTGGTGAGGTGCACTGCTCCTGAAGATTAGACTCCAGGGCTTGTTGCCAGAAAACGATGCTGCGAACCAGTTTCCTTCTAGCTTGCAGTACACTTGCAGTCACCCGTCCGATATTTCTTCATTTTTCTATTGTTCGCCGACTGTAGATACTGCAGCAGTGATGGGCGTCAGGTTTTATAAGTGAAACGTCTCGGTGAGCACAAGTGTGCCGGAAGAGATATCTACTGTACTTGTGCTTGAATAATTATTATAACATATTATTCGAATTCGATTATTCGAGGTTCGAAAATTCGAATAATTATTCGAGTTCGAGGTTCGCAATTTCGAGTAATTATTCGAATTCGATTATTCGAGGATCGAAAATTCGAATAATTATTCGAATTCGATTATTCGAGGTTCGAAAATTCAAATAATTATTCGAATTCGATTATTCGAGGTACGAAAATTCAAATAATTATTCGAATTCGAGGTTCGCAATTTCGAGTAATTATTCGAATTCGATTATTCGAGGATCGAAAATTCAAATAATTATTCGAATTCGATTATTCGAGGTTCGAAAATTCAAATAATTATTCGAATTCGATTATTCGACGTACGAAAATTCGAATAATATTCGAATTTCGAATACGTGGTTGTTTCGAATGTGCCATACTGATGATTTTTGTAAACGACGTTCATTCCGGTGACGACTGTTTTCGATAGCACACTGTCGAGGAGCTCACCGTTACGAAAACGCATTCAATATCCTACTATACGTATGTAGAAGGGTAGTGTGTGCGCGTGCGTGTTCCCATCAGTCTGACAACTGGCGTGGGGGCATGGCGTGTTGGCCGACCGCAGTTGATGGCGATCAACTGCGGTCCGAAACTGCAGCCCTTGGAGTAATCGGTCTCGCTGAACACAAATTTGAAGTTCGTTTTTGAGATTATCGGTTGAAGTTGATCGAGCTATTGATTTCCTATGGGGAATTCGTCGAGGCGAATCAAATGTATGACCGGTCTTCGTCGATATTTTCAAAATGTAACTTCACATTTGCGTTCTCTGCGACCACGACTGTCATCAGTCTCATACACTTGAATGCTCTACGGAATTTGCACAATAAACCCAAATTTCGACGGAAAATTAAAAAATGAATTCATATTCGTGTTCAGTGATCTCGATTACCTCATGCTTGAAGTTTCGAGCTTGTTGAGTGATATTTACGAAAATCCGATAATTGATTAAAATCTCTTGATGGCAACCGTTACTGCAAAAACGAACTTAAGATTCGTGTTCAGCGACCTCGATTACTTCGGGATTGAAGCTCACAGTTTGCATATATGACATGAATATATACCATTTTCAATTGGAATTCAAAGTTTTTCAAATCAAATTCAACGTTGTTACACGGGGAAGATTCCAGAAGAACGTTGAAATTTATTTCAAAAACGTTGAATTTCGACTGAAAATGGTGTATAACTCCACAATTTGATTGGCTGACGATTCCTGTGAGATAATGAAATGAACAAATAGAGTGAACGGGGTTTTTTTTTTTCGCAAAACTTTGCACTTGTGCGCAGATGTTTCGCACATGTATTTCTGTAGGAATTCTTTCTGTAGGATTTTGCTTGTAGAAAAAAAGTTCTCATGTCTTGCCATCTTAACGAGTATTGTCAACGGTTTTTAGAAGATATTGAATATCTTCATTATTTGCTTTTTCAAAGAATTCAATTCTTTTATTTTGTCTCTGGCGAATGCCGTCGTTGACCTTATTTTACCACACTTACTTGAACCTACATAATGCTCTTTTGAAGTGAGTGAACGATATCAAACGAAATTGGCTAACACAAAAATCGCATCGTCCTTATTAATACACCCCGGTGCAAAATTATAGGTACCCCCGATTTGTCCATCAGTACTCGTTACCATCGTATTCCTCACTATCGAAAGACTCTATAGAAGAATTTTAAGCAGGTTATCTCATCAGCGCAGGATACCACGAACTTTTATTATTGAAAATTTAACCAGTGCAAAATATAAGTTCCCTGCAGTTGGCCGTGATACGTGTATGGATGCATTATCTTGTTGGAAAATGAGGTTGTGCCTACAAAATCTTCTGAAATGTGGCAGAAGGTAATCTCCAAGCAACTTCTGGTAGTCTTCATTGTTCATCCTACACGAGACAAACTTCCGAGACGAGCGAGACAAGTTCGCATCCAGGAAACGCAGCCCAACCATGAGACATCCACCTCCAAAGTTGCGCCTAGAGGACACTCAACCTCTTTCCTCAGTCTCTCCAGTAATGTAAAAGAAGTGGAATCTTGATGGGCCCGACGGGTACAGACACTATTGGAGAGATTTGAGGAGTGAGAAGCGAGTATTCTAGAGGCCCAACTTTGTCGGTGAAAGCCTCATGGTTTGGGCTGCGTTTTCTGGATACGAATTTGTTGCCATGAAGTTCGTCTCGTGTAGGATGAACAGTGAAGACTACCAGAAACTGCTCGGGGATTACCTTCTGCCATATTTCAGAAGATTTCGCAGGCACAACCTTATTTTCCAACAAGATAATGCTTCCGTACACGTATCGCAGTCAACTACAGGTTGGCTTAACTCCAACAGAATTCAACATTCGAAGTGGCCTAGTTGTTCTTCAGATCTCAACCCGAAAACTAGAAAGCTTGTGGGACATTCTTGTACACAAAGTGTACAAAAATGGAACCGCTTGGACATTGGTTTCTGATCTGAACAAAGCCATACTTTATGCATGGACTAATGTTAAGCAAACTGTTTTTGATAATCTAATTTGTAGTATGCCAAATAGAATTTTCGATATTGCATACAACAGAGGTGATGTGATGAAGTACTAATCTTACCTTGTCTGTAGGTACTTTTGTGAATAATCAGGTTTTCTATGAAGCAAACTTTTATTTTGCACCGGTGTCCATTTCTTAAATTTTCAGTTAAAGTATGTGGTATCCTGCACTGATAAGATAAACTGCTTATAACTCTTTTATAGTTTTCCATAGTGAGGAATACGATGGTAACATTACTGAGCTTCGGCAGAGGGTTCTTCAGGTGCAAATGAACAAACCGGGGGTGAACCTATTTTGCACCGGGTGTATTAAGCTATAATGAAGTTTATTCGATTATTCGATTTTTTCGAATATTCGATTGTTCGGAAATTCGAATAACCAAAAAATGGAGTTATTCGATTATTCGGAAATTCGAATAAACGAAAAATGGGGTTGTTCGATTATTCGTAAATTCGAATAACTGAAAAAATGGTGTTATTCGATTATTCGCCCATTCGAATTTTCGAAAAATGGGATCATTCGATTATTCGGAAATTCGAATAACCGAATATTCGATTATTCGTTCATTCGAAAAAAAAGCACAAGTATAATATCTACGAATTGCGGCTGCATTAGCGTGGCCCTTACCACACTCGGTTTTAGGATAAACCTGAAGCAGGCCGAAGCTGTGGTAGGACATGCTACTTCTCATATACAGTGAAAGACAATTGTCCCTATAGCAAGATGTAATACAAAAGCAGCCTTTTTCACCATCGTGCTGACAAGACGTTCTTACTGGTACTACGTTTTCAAACAGTTACCGTAAGAACAATCGCTGCAGGATAACCACGTCCTCCACGGGAATCAGTAATGGAGGAACGGAACTAAGGTGTACCGAAGTTTCATACTGTTTGAAGAGGTTTGGATGGAACGTTGTGGACAGAAATACCGTTTGACAATTATTGTCCAAGGTGATCGTCACTAGTAGTCGACTTTCAAGGTCGATGGGCTACATACATAGAACATGGATGTCGGAAGAGGATGGAAACTGCAGCGTGTAGATCGCTGCATCTATTCATACCTTCGTCTCTATGGGTTCGTACTCATCCTAGCGCTGAAACGTTCGTACGATACTCTTAGCCTAGTGTACCGTCAAACACATCACAGTGAGTGTTGTTACACTCTTCTCACAAGTGAGCACTCTTAGAGGTTACCACTAAGAACAGACAGTCATTCCCAAAATTTTCCATTCACATCCGCCTGAAACAGCATGAAGCTTCCCTATTCCGTAGTCCCGTAGTTCCATTATTAATCAGCGTGGAGTTGGCACAATGCCAGCGCTGATGCGTAAACGTGGCCCCGCAACGACTGTCCTTACGGTAACGGTCTGATCGCCTAGTTAGAACGTCTTGTATAGTGCTGGCGGTGGATTCTTGACGTTCTCCAAAGAACCTACCCAACACAGTAAGCCAATTCAGAACATTTGTTGGGCGGTATCCCCAAGAAGATTCCTAGTAGTTTACTGCGTTTTTAGACCTGTTGGTCTTTGTGTGTTGTCCGAAGTGTTGAATGTTCTGCCATCAATTACTAAGCCTTTAGATGGTTTGTAAGTGTTTTTATTTTCTCCTATCTGCATGGTAATCCACGTATAAAGGCTAAGGGAGAGCATTATTCAATCCCTTCTAGGATACACTATGCATTCTACTTCCACGGCATTTCGTGGAGGTGATTTGAAGGCGTATTTGGCCATACAATGACTTGCGGTGGTCAGCTGATGAACATGTTAGCGCTTTCTCCTTTCAAAACAAGTCCGATACCAATTCACCAACTCCGGAGGGATGGAAGGCTTGGTTCGTCTGGGCGGAAAATTCGTACCAAAAACCTGACATCGGATGCAAGCGACAGCCGGCATCAGGGATGTGCGGAATTTCCGTTTCCGTGTTCCAAATTCCGGTTTCCGGCCATTTCGGGCTCTTCAGTTCTGTTCCGTGTTCTGCATGTTTTTGGGCCGGAAGGCGGAAACGGAAATGGGCACTGTTCCACACTTGTTTTCTATTGAACACAATCAGCTTAAAAGGATAAAGGATGGCGTTATTCAATCCCTTTTGGGATGCGCCACGCATTCTACTTCTACGGGATGTCGTGGAGGCGTGTTGAATGCGTATTTGGCCATACAATGACTTGCGGTGGCCAGCCGATGTACAAGTCAGTGCTTTATCCTTCCCAGACAAGTCTGGTACCAATTCACCGACCCCGGAGGGATGGAAGGCTTGGTTGGCCTGGGCGGGAAATCCGAACCAGGAACCTGGTATCGGGTGCAGGCGCCTCCTCCGACTGCGCTCCACGCGCCACAATCAGCTTATCAATTAAAAAAGTTCTCCTTCATATAATTGTGAGATAAATACTGTTTGACAACTCTATTATTAACAAGTGCTCCGACACGCCTAACGGCGTGTCTCGCACTTGCGCGCTTCGCGCGACCTTGCAGCATCACTGACCTAAAGAAAGTAGTTTTTGTCAAACTTAGAATGCGCTGACATCTAGGATCTGCTGCGTACTTTATCTGCGTCAAGCCGTTCACCACTTAGGTACCTTTCATCATAGAAATTTTCTCCCGACTCTCCAGTAACGTCAATGGTTTGTGCTGCGCAGTACTTCTGTCTCTCAGGTTGCTCCTCAGCAACCACTCTCATGCTCAACAGAGCTCGTTAAGGCTCGAGCACACTTCGCTGCCTTTGCTGCGGCAGCAATGATGAAGGATATCACCGATCTGCTGCCTCGATATCCTTTATCATTGCTGCCACAGCAAAGGCAGCAAAGTGTGCTCGAGCCTTTACAGAACATTGTTGACACGTCTTCCGAATCCGGGCTGTAGGTTCCCCCTCACTCGTTTCTTTTTTCTAGATCTAATTGCTGATACGCCTTTACTGGTCTTCCCCCTCCCCTTCCTGGTCCCAACTCCTGGCCAACTTCCTTGTCTCCACTATTGACCCCCACTGGTCTCTTCTTGCCGGCTTCCCTTTCCTGCTCCCTCCTTCAGGTTGTTCCTTTCCTTCCTGGTCGCTCACCAGGTCCACCCTAGAGGTCCCCCTTACTCCCCTTTTCCACCACCGCTTAGTGGTTCCCCCATGTTCAGGGCAGACGTCGGTGAGGACGCAGAGGAGTATCTCGCGCGGGTAACATTTTCCATTCAACATGGGATAATGCTGAATTCTGAATGCGGCTGCTCGTCACACGACGACGATGTGACCTCTGCTTCCTTTCTTTTCGATCTTCTGACTCCAGACGGTTGTGGAGCGACGAAGGGAATCCGTCTTCTGGATTCAGGGACTCAGAACCGCGCGCAGACGCCGTTGTGTCAAGCAGGAGGAGGCTGCGCTTGCTCTGCTGCAACAATATCCCATGTTGAACGGCACACGTTGTCCGCGCGAGGTACGCAGAGGCGTACCTGGCGCGGGTAAACTTTTCCGTTCAACATGGGATAATGCTGAGTTCTGCATGCGGCCGGTCGTCGTACGACGGCGATGTGACCTCTGCTTCCTTTCTTTTCGATCTTCTGACTCCAGAAGGTTGTGGTGCGACGACGGGAACCCGTCTTCTGGATTCAGGTACTCAGAAACGCGCGCAGACGCCGTTGTGTCAAGCAGGAGGAGGCTGCGATAGCTCTGCTGCAGCAGCATCTCATGTTCAGTTCTGAATGCGATCCCTCGTCGTAGACGACAGTGTCTCCTATTTTGACTCCAGGCGATTGTGGTGCGACGAAGGGAAACCGTCTTCTGGATCCAGACGCTCAGAAACGCGCGCAGACGCCGTTGTGTCAAGCAGGAGGAGACTATGCGTCCTCTGCTGTAACAACATCCCATGTTGAACGGCAAACGTCGCCCGCGCCAGGTACGCGAGGCGTCGCAAGGGGTTCCATGACATTGCACGGGGTTCCACGAGGCGTATTTCAGCCAGGTTTCCAACCTGAGTGAGATACGCCTCATCATCTACAGGGCAGGGGGTAACTCAATTGTATAGTGGTACATATTCTTGAAATTGGTTAGACAAGAAAAAACACTTGAAAATGGCAGCGGCTGGGTGCAGGGCAAAATTAATGTGCTACAAAGGCTTTGTATGCATTGTTTGCTAAGAAAATGCACTCAACATCTGAACGATCATAAAAATTCTTGATCCATTAGTTACAAGTAGCTATAAAAACTTTTCAAGCATATAGTGCAGTATCGTGAAACAAAGGGCTCAGTGGAGGTTGTGGCATGCGGTCGTCTGCTCCAAGATTAAATCAGTGTTTCTGAACAAAGGTGTATATTTCAATTTTTAATTTCGTTCGGTGTGATATCCATCCACATGGAGTTATGCTATTCATTTTTTAATGAAGCATCACGAATATCTACCATGAGCTGCCTTTTTGACTGACTATGGTGACTGACTGACTTTGGGGCGCGTGTAGCGCAGTCGGAGGAGGCGCGACTGTCGCGTGCACCCGATACCAGGTTTCTGGTTCGGATTTCCCGCCCAGGCCAACCAAGCCTTCCATCCCTCCGGGGTCGGTGAATTGGTACCAGACTTGTCTGGGAAGGATAAAGCGCTGACTTGTTCATCGGCTGGCCACCGCAAGTCATTGTATGGCCAAATACGCATTCGTGTCGCCTCCACGACATCCCGTAGAAGTAGAATGCGCTGGCGCATCCCAGAAGGGATTGAGTAACGCCGTCCTTTATCCTTTTTATCCTTTTATGGTGGCTTATTGAATTCAGACACAAAACGATTGCTTCGAGAACCATCTGAATTCCAAAAAGGCTGATTATACCAAAATTAGAGAACACGTAACTGACATTGACTGGGTTGGCACATATGGCGATTTAAATGATGTCGAAGAAATGTATGAAACACTGCTTTTTATCCTACACTATGTTGTAGATTTATATGTGCCAAGGAGGTTAGTTGATCTAAATTGCCAGATCGTTCCAGATTACCTTGTTAGAATGAACCGTCGTCAAACTACTTTATGGAACAAGGCTGCTCATTCCGCCCTGAATGAGGATTGGGCTGAGTATCTATTTTTCAGCAGAAAATTTGACAAAGCCCTTTCACGGTACAGTCTTTATACCGAAAGGAAATCCATTTTCTCGAAGGACAAGTCAGCTCTCTATAGGTATATTGCCTCCCGTACAGAAAAGGTTAACTTTATTCCAAATCTAAGGAATGAAGAGGGTGTCTCTATTTCCTCAGCTCGTGCAAAAGCTAACCTTCTTGCAAAGGAGTTTCAGAAGGTCTTTAACCAATCTGCTTGCAGTAGTTCCGCGTTTTTCGCCTCTCAGGACAATACATTACCTACTCTCCCCCAAATGGGACCGAGGCTGTGGTTCCATAAGGAGGAGATTTTCGACATATTAATTAAATATATAAATAATTAAATAAGTCTTTCTCAACGTCCCCGGATCATCTACCATTAACGTTTATCAAACAAGTGGCGGATTGTATTGCTTATCCATTAGAACTAATTTTCAATTCGAGCTATATGAGAGCTGAGGTTCCTACAAAGTGGAAACCTGCCTTTATTACGCCAATTCGCAAAACGCCACCATTCAATCAACCGGATAATTACCGGCCTGTCAGTATAACCTCTGTATTTGTTAGAACTTTTGAAAAGATTGTAAAGAAACACATGCTGGATCATACTGAAGAGCATAACATCATCTCTAAGGACCAGTTTGGTTTTCTGAAACAACGCTCGGTGGTAACAGCTGTTCTTTCTGCTCTAAACGAGTGGACTAAATCTATGGACCGTCGAAAACGCACAGGCATTGTATTTTTCGACTTTTCAAAAGCCTTCGACAAGGTTCCTACAGAAAAATTATTGTACAAGATGGGAAGGGTAGGTATACATCCTATGATTGTAGACTGGATAAAGAGTTTTCTTTCGGGCAGAACCTATGAAATCAGAGTAGGAGGAGAGTATTCATCGGTTTATTCTGCCCCCAGTGGTGTTCCACAGGGTGGAGTACTATCGCCATTACTTTTTCTTTTGTATACGTATGAGATTCCTGATTCAGTTCAAAGGTTTGGAGTTTCTTGTAAAATGTACGCGGACGATATAAGGGTCTATAGAGAAGTCGACAATCAAGAAGCCTCCTGTGATGTCCAAGCGGCTATAAATTTTGTAGAGAAATGGACAAGCACCTGGGAACTACCCCTTTCGGCTGAAAAATCGCATTGTCTCGTGACACAATCTAAATCTCAAAGTCACCGTCCAATATACACACTCAACGGGTCAATCTTAGAGCAACTTACAAGTGCACGAGATTTAGGGTTCATTTCTCGAGTAACCTAAACTTTGAGCATCATTATAAAGCACTTGTAAAGAAGGCTAACTACCGAATTTATAACTTGTTTAAGGTACTGATAACCAAAGATCAACTTTCTTTTCTGAGAGCCTGCAAATCTTACGTAAGGCCCATTGTAGAATGTGGTGTCTCAGTTTTCAATCTCTGTCAAAAGAAGGACATAAAACTCCTTGAAAGTGTTCAGAATAACTTTACCCGTAAGCTTTTCTAAAGTGTCGTGGTCTAAATTACGACAATATTCCGAGTGGGTCTGACAGCGCTAAAATGCTTGGGTTGTCTAGCCTTGAGACTAGACGAAAACGAGCAGATTTAGTTATGTTGTTCAAAGTTCTGACAGGAAGGCTTTCCATTGACCCAATTGGGTTTTTTGGCGCCCCTTTGACAACTGACAGAAGAGGGCATCTCCGACTCTACCTGCCACTTCCAAGGTCAAAAGTAAGGTCAAGTTTCCTCATTCACAGGAGCATCAGAGAGCTCAACATCTTGCTTCATGAGAACGAGAACATTGTTAATATGTCTCTATCCTCTTTTAAACGTTTAAGTGCACTAAGATTTCGTTAGGCTTATTCCTTGTTTGTTATATGTTTTTGTTGGAATCTTACCGCATGTGATTGTTATACGTGCCTTGTAATAAATAAATAAATAAATCTAGGAACTGTCCAGCGTGTCATCTTGGGCGTAGGGTTTCTAAGCTGACACATACTGAGTATTCCTGTGGAAGTGTGGACCCACCATAATTAATCAGTCATCCAGTTATCATCTTAGATCCCAGAATGAATTCTGACTTCTAGTTTTGCTGATTACAATGTAACTGCTAATGTTGGGTATGCAGATACCTATGCAATCACCAAATCGTCCATGATGCCGCAGGTTTTTAAAGTATTGAGAGCAATATCTTTCCTGGTCGGAAAATGACCTAGACGGCTACTCCAGTTTTAGACTTCACCCGAGTCAATTTTTTTAAATGCGAGTCTGTAAGTAACCTCTAGTGGTCAAGTCGGTTAAGTCTACCGTTCAAAAATATCAGCATCAAAAAAGTCAGCGAAAAACGTCGCAGGAACTAGATATGGAAAGACGGCATACTGAAATGGTGAGAAATAGTGGGACAAGATCCTGAACTTCTTTTCGTTTATTGTTCTAGCCATAGCTAAAAGGTTATCATAACAATACTATGAATTCATGCTTCGTTAAGTTATATTAGGATGGGGATGAGCATTAAACTGTAGAAGATTCTGCTGCTCGCAAAGTTCTGAGCAAGAAAAAGTGCAATAGAAAGCCGCTTCTAACGCCGTTTCAGATACGCTTTTGAAAAAATGACGAACATGTGTCATTTCCGTTTCCGCCTTTCGTATTCCGGTTTCTGGCCATTTTTAAGCGTTTCCGTTCCGTCTTTCGTCTTCCGCTTTTTCCAGAAAAATTTCCGCACATCCCTGGCCGGCACACGTCCGACTACGCCACACGCTCCCAAATGAGAGCACATCACCACTATATGTCAGCTTCATAAGAACCATTGTACGAGTAGAATTAGATATTTGAAAAAATCCTAAAAAATCCTAACGAAGTAACAAGCTTTGAGTCATTTCCATTTCCGCGTTCCGTATTCCGATTTCCATTTTCTTGAAAAAAGTTCTGCACATCGGTGCTGGTGCTGATGCAACGTCGTAAGAGGATTTAATGATTTCTGCGAGAATATTGGATGACCCTCTCCCTAGTCAACTAAACTCGCGCCAGGAGCACTTCTTCTTTCGTCAAACGTTTGTAGCTTGTACAAAGACTTCTCTGCTTGAAGAAAAAAGGACTGCGTGCATAGAAGGTACTGAAGCGTAAGACTTTTGAGTAATTGCACACACCTGGACCACTACGTTTAGCTTATCCTACTATATATAAAAAAGTAAGCGGTTGTGTCTGTCCTTCCGTCTGTCCTCCCGTCTGTCCTTCCGTCTATCCGTCCGTCTGTCCTAGGTAGTGTTGGAGGGGTCAGAAGACGTGTCACCGATGTCACACAAAGGGCGTCCGAGTTCCGAACATGTGTCATCGACGTCATGAAGGCGAGCGTCCGAGTTCAGAAAAGGTGTCACCGACGTCGTTTATCAGTATCTGGGTTCAGACGAAGTGTCACTGATGTCGCGCTAGGGGTTCCGGATTCACACGACGTGTTAACGATGTTGCGCAAAGCACGTCCGCCTTGAGAAGACATGTCACCGGCGTCATTTATCAGGTACCTGGGTTCTGAAGAGGTGTCGCCAATGTCGCGAAAGGCCTGTCCGGATTCAAACGACATGTTAAGGATGTCGCGCCAGGGGCTCCGGATTCAGACGACGTGTCAACGATGTCGCGCAAAACACGTCTGGCTTGAGAAGACATGTCACCGACGTCGTTCATCAGATGCCTGGGTTCAGAAGAGGTGTCACCGATGTCGCGAAAGGCCTGTCCGGATTCAGACGACGTGTCACCGATGTCGCGCCAGGGGTTCCGGATTCACACGACGAGTTACCAGTGAAGGTGGGACCAGTAATGGGGGACTGGTGAAGAATGGGGGTCCAGTAAGGGGGGCCGGTAAAGGATTGACCAATAAATGAGGAACCACTGAAGAAGGGATCAGTAAAGGGGAGACCAGTGAAGACAAGTGAAACCTGACAAATCTCGATGACGCTTTCTGTGACCATATTCCTCCTCTCTATATAAGCAGAATTTAGGAATCTGGGGGGCACACCACTCTGACTCTTTTTACTACGGCAGCAAAACTGAAAGCAAACAAATTTTCTGACAAGACACCTGGATTGCTTACGGTGAACATTTCTTCGCAATTTCGCAGCCGGGACAGGCCACACTCTTTACATTTGTTTCGCTTTTCTAGCTGTGGCCCACTCCGACCAAGATAGATCCGAAATTTAAGTTTTTTTCTTTTTCGTCACCCTCTTTACCTTTCTTCACTTTGCTATCCATTCCCGACTTACTGTTAGCTGAGCACGTGGTGGCGCAGTTATAGAAGGCGCCGACTGTTGTGTGCACCCCGAACCAGAATACTTGGTTCAAGTCCCATCTAGGAACTACATATCCAAGACTTCCATCCCTCCAGGCTCGGTGAATTGATGCCAGTTCTGTCTGGGAAGAAAAAAAGGATACACTATTGTGTTGCCCATCAGATGGCCACCGCAACTCATAGTTTAAGCAAACGACTGGGCAAAGTACAATTGACGGCGTTATTCAACCCCTTTTTGGCATGCGCCACGCATACTACTTCTACGGGCTTGCCGTGGAGGTGATTTTGAATTCGTACTTGGTCATACAGTGACTTGCGGTGGCTAGCCGATGACCAAGCCAGCGCTTTATACTTTCCAGATATGTCTAGTACCAATTCACCGACCCTGGAAGGATGGAAGACCTTGGTTGGCTTGGGCTGGAAATCCGAACCAAGAACCTTGTATCGGGTGTACTTGACAGCCTGTACCTCCTTCGACTACGCTGCACGCGCCCATTTAGCCAAATACACATTCCAACTGCCTCTACGATATCCCGTAAATTAGACCGTGTGGCGCATCCCAATAAAGGATTGGTCAAAGGGTTCTTTAGTCCTTTATCCTCGTTCTCGTTTTAGCTGCATTCATGCACTCTGGTCTCAAAATTTTGTTTTCAGTGACCGAGCAGGCGGCTTCCGAACAGCCAAAGACAGTTCAGCTGTCTCCTGTACAAGCCGATGTGCACGCAGATCCAACAGAGTCGACACCTTCTGCACTTCCAAACCTTGTTGACGAAAGCAATCTTCGGCTAAAAGAGCAGGAGAAGGAACAAAAGGATCAAACATTGTCGGCGACGATCGCAGTCCCGTCAGCCCAACCGCCACGAAGTTTACCCCCACTGTCGATACGAGAAACCACGCTACAAAGTATAAACACCAGGTATGATTTAGCCTAACGAGCAACAGCATTTGGAGCAGATCGGCATCATGTGCTTTCAGGGAAGAGAGTTTTCTGCGAAGCAAACGCACGTCTGAACTGTTCGATCGTCCAAAGATGAACGTGCTGGAGAATGTCTCGGCAATCTCGCTGGACGAATTCTGGAGCAACACCAAGGACTGAGAATGGAACCACCAGGGTACTGAACCATACAATTGTTGCCATAACCGTGAGGCTTCTGAAAACGAAAAAAAGATTCCCCGTTAAATAGTGATGCCCCCAATTAATGACGATTTATCAAAATGATTCCGTATACATATTATTCGAAGTTATGCCATTTTCACGTCGAATTGGACACTTTTCAAATCGATTTGGACACTCTTGTGACCTAACCTTAAGACTTTTAAAATCAAAGCGAACTCTTCCAAATTGAAATGACCTTCAAGCAGGTTGATGTATAGATTCAAGAAGATGGTTATAATAGCTTTTGTTCATGAAAATTCCGCATAACTTTCTCTGAAATTTTTTTAGTTCACCTGCCTCAATAAGTGTAATAATTTTATAAAATTTTTATTTTTTGATGTAAGATGTGTCTTAAACTACAGCAAAAAAACGAGCATTAAAAAATTAGATCGCGCCTTGGACTCAAAAAGTTTTTTTTATTGATAGTGTAAAAGCCGCTCGTATGAAGCATCTAAATGAGGATATGTGTGTTCTTTACGATTGCTTTTGTTGAAGGGTTTACAGGTGTGAAACTCCGTGCATAAGAAGTTTTGCTATCAATAGAATAAAAATCTCAATGTCTTGGACGAGGGCTCAATCTATTTCGGCATTAAAAATGTTCTATGAAACAGGCTCAAAACCACCATTTTTCTTCCAAATTTTTTTACTAAATTCTTAAACAATGCGCTCACTTAATGAGAAGTGAATTAAAACTTCAAAGAAAGTCATAGTAAAATTTTCCTTTAAAAAATTATTCTAACCTTTTTGGAGAGTCTCTAGTTTAATGTAGAAGAAGCTCGTTTCGAAGTGGAAGAGTATGCTTTGATTTCAAAAGTCTTAAGCTAGCTCAGGAAATATTAGAGGATTTGAAAAGTGCTCAATTTGACGTGAAAATGTTGCATATTCGTATAGTTTCGTCTTAGTAAAAATTCGAGACTGGTTCAACCGTTTGTAATGTGCTGAAACTTCTTTAGGAATATCTGTAATATGACCGCCCAACGCACATCCTGGGCGCCTGGCATTGCAGTCGGAAGAGATGCCGGTCGTCGCATGAACCGCGGAAGTTCAGGGTTCGGGTCCCGCATAAGGCAACATAGGCTTCTACTTTTCAGAGGTAGAAGAACTGCCACCAGGCTTGTCTAGGAAGGATGATGCACGACCTTTTTCATCAGGTGGCCATCGCGAGACGTTTTATAAATGAAATGCACATTTAATTTGCCGCTACGATGTCCCGCAGAAGTAGAATGCGTGGCGCGTTCTAAATAAGGACTTATTAGGCTTTTAGAATTATAGAGCTCCATCCAATTCTTCAGTCTCTAACTTCGCCGCTGTTTCACTCATCTGTTACAAATTTCTGCCATTTTCAGTGAATGCAATTTCCAGCGTTAGCTAAAAAAAACCTGCTGAATTGAAAATTTCTCATAATTTCTCATTGTCTTAATTCTTTTGAATGAGAAACGATTTTTGCACTCATAAGGTTTTTGATTGGATTTTCCTCCAGATCCACTTTTTCTGTGAGCTCACCGAAACTCATCAGCACCGGACGGCATCCCGAAATGTAATTCTCATATAGCTCATCCAAAAATTAGGATTTTTTCAGGAAGAATGTCCATCCGCAACAGGATGTCGAACAGCCGTAACAACTTCGGAAGGCCGGCGGTGGATAATTTTTATAACAGCCGCTGTACCGGTTCGGTTCCAAATCTTTGTGATTGAGACCTCTCATGCATTTATTTCACAGACCTCCAAACAGAAAATTATTATAGTGCCTAGGGAAAGTTTAGATCTATGTTATCACTAACTTGTATTTTGTGTTTTATTCAGATTTTTCCTTTTTTCGTGTCTCCGTTCCATCTCAGCCCTATTGTCGAATTGTATAGGTCTCCACTTCCATGTTGCAGCTTGTGTCGAGTTGATGAAATTTTATACTGCCAATAAATTGCCGTAAAATTCTTAGTATTAAAGGAGCATGTTGACGTGTTTTCGGTTGTGCAGAAAAGCCATGACCTGAGTAGCGCAACTTTAGACAGCATTCTGAAGAATTCAGTGTGTCAAGTACTATGAACAGACAAGTGGTACAGTACACAAACTTAATTAATGTGCATAGAAGCCCAATCGAAGGTGCTTGCTATCTTGTGAACCCTGAACCGCTCATGCCTCGGGTCCCACCCAGGCAGATCAAGCGTGGGGTTCAATTTTTGCCAAAAATTTACGACCACCCCCACCCAGAGCAGATCGGGTACGACAACCTACTTGTGTTGACTACCGTTTCACTTCTTATCTGCATTGAGTTTTTTACATTTTTTAATGCGATTTTTGATAGGCTCTTCTTTCCAGGTGTAGCCTCGACAGTGTCAGATTGGTTCAAGAAAGACGTGCTATTGTGTAATTATTTGACCGACTTATTTGTTAAAAAAACGCTGATAAAGGCTTTGAGTATGAAATTTTTTGGTAATAATATTAGGTTGGCAACTAATTTCGTGGACTCTCAAAAATCTTCAGCAAAAGTCTTTATTAGCAAAGAACTAATGACAATCTTTAATTAAAATAAGATCCCTCAAAACGCAGAAGTGCTTCCCATATATCAGGTAGCTGGTCTATCCCACGGCTATAGAATTATTGTGCTTTTAAGGTCAAGAATCTTTGTAGGTGCATTTTGACCCGGTCCACATTATTAAATCGTCTTCCAACCAAGAAGTACTGCACCGAACTAAAAATGTGGTAGTCACTCGGCGCAAGGTCTGTGCTGTAAGGTGGATGAGTTTGACGCTCCCAGTCAAGGTCTTCTATTTTTGAGGCGTCCGGTTCTGGGCGCGTGTAGCGCAGTCGGAGGAGGCGCGACTGTCGCGTGCACCCGATACCAGGTTCCTGGTTCGGATTTCCCGCCCAGGCCAACCAAGCATTCCATCCCTCCGGGGTCGGTGAATTGGTACCAGACTTGTCTGGGAAGGATAAAGCGCTGACTTGTTCATCGGCTGGCCACCGCAAGTCATTGTATGGCCAAATACGCATTCATGTCGCCTCCACGACATCCCGTAGAAGTAGAATGCGCTGGCGCATCCCAGAAGGGATTGAGTAACGCCTCCTTTATCCTTATCCTTATCCGGTTCGCTACGTTCCCTCCGTTCGGTGGTGTCAAGAGGTATTAACTTCTGGGAGCTCGTCGAGAACGGTTCCAGCATTAATGCTGTAATCTACTCTTGTCAACCTGGCTGCGCGAAGGCTGAACTCCGCTGGAATCGGTTCAGACAGATTTTCAGGAGCGGAATTATTTGTCAGCAAGATAACGCCAGATCACACGTCACGAATCGTGAGCCTCAAAAAGTCGAAGACCTTAGCTAGGAGCGTCTAACTCAGCCACCTTACAGCACAGGCTGTGCGCCAAATGACTAGCACCTTCATAGCTCGCTGCATCACTTCATGGTTGGAGGACGATTTATTAATGTGGACCATGTCAAAATGCACCTCCAAGGATTCTTGGCTTCAAAAGCACGAGAATTCCACAGCTGTGGGATGGGCCAGGTAGCTGATAAATGCGAAACAGTCCCGCGTTCTAACAGATCTTACTTTGGTTGAAAACTGTTATTTGTTATTTATTTATGAACACTTTTGTTGAAGGCGCTTGAGAGTCCACGAAATTAGTTGCCAACCTAATATTTTGATTGTTTACAGTTGAAAATAAATCATTTTGCGAGCAGTTGTCGAATTAATCACAACGAGTTCAACTTTTCAGATTTTCCGAGGATCTTATGGACACGACACATTTTTCTACCTGAAGGAGCAACATCTCCATTCGAAATTAAATTAAGCTTTTGAAGCCAAGAATCCTTGGAGGTGCATTTTGACATGGTCCACATTAATAAATCGTCCTCCAACCATGAAGTGATGCAGCGAGCTATGAAGGTGCTAGTCATTTGGCGCACAGCCGGTGCTGTAAGGTGGCTGAGTTAGACGCTCCTAGCTAAGGTCTTCGACTTTTTGAGGCTCACGATTCGTGACGTGTGATCTGGCGTTATCTTGCTGACAAATAATTCCGCTCCTGAAAATCTGTCTGAACCGATT